>JAVJIF010034706.1:0-120618 GCA_038442645.1 Agave tequilana
TCTTCAAGGCGTAATAAACGCCTTTATGAGGGAGAGCGTTTCTTCCTTTGCACGGTTCCAAGGGAAACCGTCCCTTTTCTCAAGGTGCAATAAATGCCTTAAATGCGCTTGTGCTTCCACACTCGAGGCGGCAACGCTCTGGCCATGAGGCCTATAAATAGGACACTTGAGGTCCTCTGAAGAGAAGTGATCTGCTCTTCTTCTCTTCTCTTGGTTGAGAGAGATACTCAGATCTCTGAATTAGTGGGGATGCCCACTCTGGTTATTACCCGGCCAAGGACCGGTAAGTCTTGATCATTCAGAGACTTCACCAATAATCTTTTAGGGAATTCATCTCCCTTAGTTTAGCTTTAGCTTTAATCAGCTGCTTTAGGGATTAATTTCCCTTGCTCTCTGATTGCAGAAAGGATTTCAGCATAGCTTCCCAGTGAAGCTGTCATTTTGACTTGATCAAAGAAATATCACTGTATGCGTGTTAAGTTCGTTACACAGGCAGAACTCGGGACTTAGTCTCTTCAAAGTTGAGCCAGTATTGCCATATAGGTGGGGCTAAGACTGCGTCCCTCAGGATCAGTCTGGCTTAGCCATATAGGCGAGGTTAGGACTTGGCATTTGCTGAGCTAGCCCATCATCACTGTGCAAGCGAGGCTATCCTCTGCTTTAACTGAAATCAATACTTGACTGAATGGGATTGCTTCGCCCCAAAGAATTTGACTTAGTGATTTTGCAGCTTCTCCTGTGTTTAACTGCTAATTTATTCCAGTTTGCATTGCAGTGAGCTATGTTCGCCAATCTTGTGACTTGATGAAAGAAACCAGGAAATTTCCTCTTGCTTTTCCAGTTGAGACTTTACCCTTAAGCAGGAGGAACAAACTAGGGCAGCCGCTGTGCGTCCCAGCGGAGGTTGGCAGTCGCTTATCCGAGATGATCCACTTCGAGGCGAGGTTGGTAGTCGCTTATCCGAGATGATCCACTTCGGGAAAGCGAACGTTACCTGTAAGGTCGCGGATCTTCCCATTGCCAATTTTCATCAAAGAAGATCCAACCTGCTGGTGGCGATCAGTCCTTTGCCAATTTTATTTAAGGAAGATCCAGCTTTCTGATGGCAGAATTTGTCCTGGTGGCACAATATGTCCTGATGGCACCATCTGCCATTATGTGAAGGATTACGGCCTTGTGCAGGAGGAAGGCCTTTCGTGTCCAGTTGTTTGGCTTGGAAGTAGATAGGACCACTTGTATGCCTTTGAGCAAATGACTCTGTTGTATGAAACACAACCTTGATGTAGTAGTATCATGAATGTAGCTTTCCTTTTAAATCAATAAAAGTTCAGTTTCTGCTCATCTGATTTTTGCTTTGCCTTCATTCTGAATTCGGCTAGCGGAGTTAGACTTCAAACGAAGTTGAAGATAGGATTCCATCTGAAATAGGAACGAGCTTCCAGCGAAGCTAGCATATCTGCGAAGTTCGGCCTATGCCTTCAGCGAAACTAAGGCAATCCTGTTGGCGAAGTCATTGATGTATTGTGCGAAGTCCGCATTTGACTCGTGGCGAAGTTAGCCCTTAGTGGGGCTGAATCAGCGCTTCTTGGGAAGGCGCTTTAGGGAGTGGCTGAGGCTGAGAATGAATTCGTGGCTGAGCTAGTCGATAACTTTTATAAGGGCTTGAAGCGATCCATCAATCTGGTTTTGAAAGGCTCTACTATGTCATTTTCTACTTTAAAGGTGGTCCTCTCCCGTAGTATTGAGAGTATCCGGGACTTTGGAGGGGATAACCAGGCCGCTGTATTAGAACTTCGGGTAGACCAATTTGAGAGGGATGTAGAAGAATGACACTGTCTCAGCTGTTCGGACCTGGAGTCTTCGGTTGATGAGCAGCTTGCGCACCTTATCGCTCAAATGCATGAAGCCCATCTCGCCGCTCAGGAAGCCGCTAAGGCTATTTCTTCGGACTTGAAATCCTTGGGGACAACGAAGATAGAGCTCGGGGACGCTATCGATGCTTCTAGCAGTGCTCTTCTTGACGCTGAAGATAAAATTGAAAAGGCCAAGGAGATGATCAGGAAGGCAAATCTTCTCTTATCCAAGGCTGAACCGGTGCGTCTTGAAGAGATTGTACGGCTTGAGCAACTCAAGGCTCAGAGTGATGAGCTTTCGCGGCAAGAGCTAGCTCAAAGGGCAACCTTGGCTGAAGTTGAATCTCGCTTGGCCCAGACGGCGAGTTTTAATGAGGCTGAGCTAAGGTCGCAGGCTCTTGTGAGGGCCGCAGATGACAAGGAGGCAAGGCTTGCCTTTCTTGAGGGACGGATCAAATCTTATGACGCACGCTCATAGCTTGTAACATATGTGCCTTCATGTATCCCTTCCTCTCAGACTTAATAAAAGTAATTTTGTTTGACTCTCTGTCGAATCTCCAACTTGTTTTATCTGCTGGATTGTCGTTTCCAAGTTGTATTGCAGCCACTTGAGAACATAGTCCTTGCTGGATTGAATAATGAGACTTGGCTATCTGTCGGTTCAGAGGTCACAATGACATAACCGATTGAGAAGCCACTAGGCTCAAAGTAGTCCTTGTCGAACTAAAAAGTGAGACTTGGCTATCGGCCGGTTTAGAGGTCGCAATGACGTAACCGGTTGAGAGGCCACCAAGCTCAAAATAGTCCTTGTCGGACTGAAAGGTGATACTTATCTTTTGTAAATGTCAATAAGTACAAAATTGAGACTTGGCTGTCTGCCGGTTCAAAGGTCGCAATGACATAACCGATTGAGACGCCACTAAGCTCAGGGTTGGTGATACTTATCTTTTGTAAATGTCAATAAGTATCGAGACCTGTCTTTTGTAAATGTCAACAGGCTCAGGGTTGAGACTTGGCTGTCTGCTGGTTCAAAGGTCGCAATGACATAACCAAATGAGACGCCACCAAGCTCAAAGTTGGTGATACTTGTCTATTGTAAATATCAACAAGTATCGAGACCTGTATTTTGTAAATGTCAACAGGCTCAAGGTTGACACTTGACTGTCTGCTGGTTCAGAGGTCGCAATGACATAACCGAATGAGACGCCACCAAGCTCAAGGTTGGTGATACTTATCTTTTGTAAATGTCAATAAGTATCAAAATTGAGACTTGGCCGTCTACCGGTTCAGAGGTCACAATGACATAACCGATTGAGGCGCTACCAAGCTCAAGATTGGTGATACTTATCTTTTGTAAATGTCAATAAGTATCGAGACCTGTCTTTTGTAAATGTCAACAGGCTCAGGGTTGAGACTTGTCTTTTGTAAATGTCAACAAGCTCAAAATTGAGACTTGGCTGTCTGCCAGTTCAGAGGTTTCAATGACATAACTGATTGAGACGCTACCAAGCTCAAGGTTGGTGATACTTATCTTTTATAAATGTCAATAAGTATCAAAATTGAGACTTGGCTGTCTGCCGGTTCAGAGGTCGCAATGACATAACTGATTGAGACGCCACCAAGCTCAAAGTTGTAATGAAATTTGGGAAAAGGTCTCATTTTCACGGGGAGAAACGAGGAAATCACTGTCATAGGTTTAGTGTTAATGTAACAGCGAAATGCATATGTGGTCTTACCATTCTATGGATGAGAATTGGTAAGTGATTTTGGAGAGCTCGTTTTCGCGGGGAGAAACGGGGAATCACTGTCATAGGTTTAATGTTAACGTAACAGCGAAATGCATATGTGGTCTTACCATTCTATGGATGAGAATTGGTAAGTGATTTTGGAGAGCTCATTTTCGCGGGGAGAAATGAGGGAATCACTGTCATAGGTTTAATGTTAACGTAACAGCGAAATGCATATGTGGTCTTACCATTCTATGGATGAGAATTGGTAAGTGATTTTGGAGAGCTCGTTTTCGTGAGGAGAAATGAGGGAATTACTGTCATAGGTTTAATGTTAACGTAACAGCGAAATGCATATGTCGTCTTACCATTCTATGGATGAGAATTGGTAAGTGATTTTGGAGAGAGAATCAAATGGGAACAGGTCCCTAAGGATTTTTAGCAAATCCCCAGCTGTCAACGGGTTTGATATGCCTTTACCAACTACCGTTTGAATTGGGCTAGCCATGCTATTCCCCTCAGCATGATGAGTTGTCGAGGACTTATGTTGGGCTGAAAGGCCAACATTTTCCTCTATCCTTAATCGTTAAGGATATTGGATCATATGGTTAGCGTATGTGTAACCTTGATTCTCCTTTAAGAGAATCAGTATATGGCCAGGTTCCTACTAGTGTATGGTCTCGCTTGGAGGAAGTGAAAGGCTCTCTTTGCATGTACCTTGGACATAAAGGTCTTGATCAGAGGTGTAATGTTAATTTGATCATGAGAAGGATCCTTAATCAAGGATAATACTTCTTTAAGAACTTGCCATTGATCGGCATCATGAGTAAATCGCCATCTGAAGTCATGAGGCGGTATGCTCCGTTTGAATAGACTGTTTCTATTACAAACGGTCCTTCCCATTTAGGCCGAAATTTGCCTTTGGTCTTGTGCGTCATAATCATCGGTCGTCTGACGGCTAAAACCAAGTCTCCTTTCTGGAAGACTCTTTGTTTGACCTTCTTATTGAAGGTGTAATACCCCGTTTCCAGAATACGTACTTAGTTGCGTATTCAGCTTTTCGATCGTATTTTTGATTTACTTCCTGTATTTGACCGATTTCATTTTCAAATATCATTTTCTAATATATTAGATTTTATATGATTTTCTGGATTTTTCCTGAATTAAAATGAATTTCTTCAAAACCGGTGTCGACCAGTGTCACTGATCGATTCCCGAATTTTTATTTTCCAAACAGTTAGGAATTTCTAGAAAGTCCTTTAGGCTTTATTTCTTAGAATCCTGTTTTCTATCTAAATACTTTTTCTGAGAATTTTATGAATTTATGAAAATTCTAACGGAGTCGGTAGATAACTGATTCCGGGATTTTTAGTTTTAAAACTATAAAGTATTTCTTAAAAAGATTTCACTATTAGTCTTCATATATTATTATTGATTTTTGGTGAAATTTTCGAGTCGTTCCGAGATACTTGAAATTCGGACGATTTCGGCATTTTCCGGAATGTTTCCGCAACTTTGACTTAAACCTGGAAATTTGTCTTTTCAACATTTTTAATTTTCAAGCCAAAGAAAATATCTTCCTTTTATAATTCTATTTCCTTTCCTTTTCTTTATTCCCTTTACTTCCTTCACAAACTCCTAATTTCCCAATTTTCCAATAATTGCAATTCTCCACAAAATTCCACCTCATTTCCCACCTACTTCCTCATTAATGCCACTCTCTCTCTCTCTCTCCCATGGCCGGCCAAGTGGCCAGGTGAGGGACACCTCACCCCTCCTTTTTGCAAAAACACCCTTCACTTCTATCTTATTACACCTCCTTCACAAAATCCCCATCATATTTAAACTCTTCCTTTACATTTTACTTCTCTTCTTCTCCACTTCAACAAAAGAGAAGCCCTCACCAACTCCCTCATCCTTCTCAACCTCAACCCTAACTCCAAGAACACCACAAGATCTTCACCTCTAGCTCAAGCAACTGATTTGGAGCTTGGATCGTAGCTCTTTTCGTCGCCAAGGATCACATAGGTGCCATTTGACGACCACACTCTTCCCGGACTCGTAAAGCTTCAATCAAACCTTTCTAGTGAGTATATTTACTCACCAAGACTTGTCTAATTCTTAGTCTATTTGTGTTTTCAAATCTTGTATACTTTTGTCTTCAAAATCATGTTAATTGACCATCAAACAAAACCCTAGAAATCTGTTCTGTTCCCTGTTTTCCCACGATTAGTCGACTTGACCAAGGGGCTAGTCGACTAGAAACCCTTAGTCTAAACTTAACCTTTTCTGATTTTCACAGTTTTAGTCGACTAGACCAAATTATTAGTCGACTAGTTTTTCCTGAAACGGATACCCGACTCTCTGTTGTACAGTATTAGTCGACTACAAATCCCTGTTAGTCGACTTACGTATCTATTAGTCGACTACCCTTTCAACCCTAGTCGACTAACTTCTCCTGGGACTGAAAACCAACTCTCTGGAACCCAGTATTAGTCGACTAGTCCAGACTGTTAGTCGACTTACCCTGGTTATTAGTCGACTACTCCTTCCAATTAGTCGACTAATTCTGGCAATCTGTTTTAGTTGATTTCTTTCTTGAATTCGGATCTTATCATTGGTTCATGTGCTATGTATTATTGTTACTTGTGCTTCATGACTGCTACCTCATGACATGTTACTTGATGGATCTCACCACTTGTTACACCATGACTTGTTATTACATATTCTTGCTTTACAACTTGTTAAATTGTGAATATCAACCCTTATCATGCTATCTCTTAAACCAAGCATGATACACTTGACTTTTGTATAAAATGGACCAACTTACACATGGGTCGGGGGAAACAAGCGGATATCGATATGTGTTCGTGTTTACAGTGGCATTAGGTATATTGTACAATTATATTTCCGGTCTGACCTGAGGGCCTCCAGGGGACCGAGGGGAGTGCTTGCTCCCTCTTCCTGATACAGTCATGACAAAGGGCATACATAAGTCCCTCCTGATAGGCCTTGCGGCTGGTTCCGTCATCAAGCAACGGAACACCCTGGACCGTGGTCCCGGGTATGCACGGGACCCACTGTAAACATAGTTCGTCGATACAACCGCTGTTTCCAATAACAACCTTGCTTTACTAGGATATGGATCTATGTGCTCTGGGACGCTGGGTCACATAGTTAGATATCACAGTAAGACAAGTAATAATAATAAGACGTTAACTGTAGATTCATTGTATTAGGATTTTATCTCTTCATGCTTTTCATACTTGTTAATTGATATTCCTTATAACTGTTTCATCCTTCCTTATTCATGTTCCTTAGCCACTTGGCTATAGTTGTTTATTGTTATATGTCTTGACTCCTTGGATTTGCACATTCAGATTCTGAGGCTTGGAATGAAGTGGAGCCATCCACAGAGGACCAAGCTTACCTTAGTGAGCAGGCGGATTAGTTCCAGTCCCCTCGTGCCAGACTTACCTTTTGACTCACGAGATCTTCTTTCTACTTGTGAGCTTTTTGTATACATATTTGTATATATTTCTTTTGGACTTGGTTATGATGTAATACACATGTAATGTGTAATACTTTATAATATCCTGTGATAACTTTGTATGTGTACTTCTTGTGTTGGCATATGTATGGATACCACGCTTTGTCGTGTACTCTGATCCTTGTTGTACTTATTTGCTTAGCGTATATACGTGTGGGGCATTTTCTGACCTACGTATATACGTCGCAGTGACGTCCCCTTATTCGTGGAATTGGGGCAGGTTGGTATCAGAGCTTAGGCTCTCAAACCTAAAGTACAATCAAGCAGCAAATTCTAGTAATTTGCTAATGCCAACTACAATATACAAAGTTATTAAGTCCTTCTTGATTCCTTCCTTGATTCATTCCCTTGTATCCTAAACTCCTTCCATTTGTTTCCAAATTCCAGTTATCTTTTCCCAACTCGGTATGGAGAGAAGAACGGGTAGAAACCACTCCGGGCAAGCGTCGAATGGACCCACGGGAGAGAATGTGGATATTCTGAGGGTCATTCAGACGATGATGGAAAACCAGCAGCAACAGACGGAACTTCTCCGACAAGAGTTGACAGCTCCAAAAGAACAGAGGCCGGGGAACATTTCAGATTTCAGAAGGTTGCAGCCAGCTATATTCACGGGAGAAGAGAAGCCCTTGGATGCTGAACAATGGTTGACAGATACCACAGATCTGCTGAATGCAGCCAGGGTACCAAAGGAGGACCAAGTTGAGGTCGCCAAGATTCAGTTGAAAGATGTAGCCAGAACTTGGTGGCTCGCTGAAGAGGCCAGATTGGAGAAGCCTGTCACCTGGGACACGTTCTCCAAGAGTTTCTACAGCAGATTCTTCCCTGTTACTGCTCAGAAAGATATGGAAGAGCAGTTTATCAGACTCCAGCAGTGGAACAAGTCCGTGGACGAGTACGCCGTGGAGTTTCTCAGACTCAGCCGCTTTGCTCCGTACATGGTGACGGATGAGGAGAAGCGGGCAAGCAGATTCCAGCAGGGCCTGCATATGGACATACAGGTCTTCTTGATGCCCCAGCAGCTGAAGACTTATTCAGAAGTTCTCACCATAGCTCGAGAGGTGGAGCGTGGGTTAGAGAAGAAGCAAGCCAACCAGATGAGGAACCAGGCCATGAAGAGGCCGTTTGCACCAATGGGAAGAGGGGGCCCATACAGAGCAGCAAAGGTTCAGGCAAGGCAACCATTCAGACCAGCTCCTTACCAGATGGCTCGACCAGGTCCTATCTGCAACTTTTGCCAGAAACCAGGTCATTCTCAGCAGAATTGCCGTAGGGCAAATGGATTGTGTTTGGTGTGTGGGTCCCGAGACCATGCAGTAGAGACCTGTCCACACAGGAGAATTGGGTTTGCCAACCAAGCTTTGCCGGCACCTCAAGGACCGAATGGACAGAGGGCACTTCCAGGGCCACTTGGGCAGAGGAATCAGGGACCAGTGATGAGGAGAGCTCTTCCCTTCCTCCACAGCATGTTGTTTGCCCAGTCCAGAGAGGAGCTAGGACTGCAGCAGGGCGTGGTAGAGGTCAGGCTTACAATTTGACAGCAGAGGAGGCTGAGGCTTCAGAGGAGGTGATAACAGGTAACATCAGAGTTCATTCGAAACCTGTTCTCGCTCTCTTTGATTCAGGTGCATCCCATTGTTATATCTCAGACCATTTTGTGGCTTTGCATTCTATACCTGTTAGATCTTTAGACCACAAATGGGAGATTAGTACAGGGAATGGGGTAGTCATATCTTCTAGAGTCTGTACTGATTGTCCGGTAGAACTTTGTGATAAGACCTTGGCCATAGATATGCTCGTACTAGATACCAAAGGGTACGACGTAATCTTAGGCATGACCTGGCTCAGTCAGTACTATGCAGTGATTGATTGTAGGGAGAAGAAGATTAATTTCAGAATCCCTCATCAACCGGAGTTCCAATTTAGTGGAGAAGTGAAGTCTACCAAGGGAAAGACTCGGATGACTACTTCAGAGGTTCAGAAGCAGAAGGTACCGGTGTGGGATGAATTCCCAGGAGTGTTTGCTGAGATCTCAGGACTGCCACCTGACAGGGTGATCGAGTTCTCCATTGACACAGTTCCAGGAGCAGCTCCTATATCCAAGGCTCCGTACAGGATGGCACCGACGGAGTTAGAGATTCTGAAGAAGCAACTGCAGGAATACTCAGACAAAGGATTGATTAGACCAAGTACTTCGCCATGGGGAGCTCCAGTACTATTGGCGAACAAGAAAGATGGTGGTAAGAGACTTTGTATTGATTATAGGGAATTGAACAAGGTTACCATCAAGAACAAGTATCCCTTGCCCAGGATTGATGATCTGTTTGATCAGCTTCATGGAGCCCGTGTATTCTCTAAATTGGATTTACAATCGGGTTACCATCAGCTGAGGGTGAAGAAAGAGGATATCCAGAAGACGGCATTCAGGACCCGTTATGGCCACTATGAGTTTCTAGTTATGCCTTTCGGAGTCACCAATGCCCCTTCAGTTTTCATGGATTTGATGAACAGAGTGTTCTCGCCCTATTTGGATCAGTTTGTAGTGGTTTTTATAGATGACATCCTGATCTATTCAAAGAGCAACAGGGAGCATGCAGAACACTTGAGGATTGTGTTGCAGACTCTCCAGCAGGAGCAGCTTCATGCCAAGAGGAGCAAGTGTGAGTTCTGGTTGGACAGCATAGCCTTCCTTGGACACATGGTTTCAGCAGAAGGAATTTCAGTCGACCCCAGCAAAATCCAGGCAGTGAGAGATTGGCCGATTCCGAGGACGGTGACTGAGATTAAGAGTTTTCTTGGACTAGCCGGATATTACAGACGCTTTGTCCAGGATTTCTCTAGGATTGCAGCCCCGTTGACCAAGCTCACCAGGAAAGGAGAGAAGTATTTATGGACAGAGGAGTGTACCGCAGCGTTTGAGCAATTGAAGCAGAGGCTCATTTCAGCTCCAATCTTGAAGACTCCCTCAGGGAGAGGAGGGATGGTCATATTCAGTGATGCATCAGGAAAAGGCCTGGGATGTGTACTTATGCAACATGATCATGTCATAGCATATGCATCTAGGCAACTGAAGACTCATGAGCGGAATTACCCAACTCATGACTTGGAGCTAGCAGCTGTTATCTTTGCCTTGAAGATTTGGAGGCATTATCTTCTGGGAGATAAAGTGTTGATATATACAGATCATAAGAGTCTCAAGTATATCTTCTCACAGAAAGAGTTGAACATGAGGCAGAGGAGGTGGCTTGAACTTATGGCGGACTATGATATTGACTTGCAATATCATCCAGGCAAGGTCAATACAGTTCCAGATGCACTGAGCAGGATGCCAGAGAATAGAGTGCTTGTCCAGCTTACTCAGCAGAAGGAGTTGATTCAGGACTTTATCAGATTGGACTTGATGTTAGTTCGAAGGACTGAGAAGGCAGGACAGTTCATGACTTTGTAGATCCAGTCAGCATTGATAGATGAGATCAAGGAAGCTCAAAAGGAAGATCCCAGATTGCAGAAATTCTGAGCTCAGGTAGAGGCTGGATTGAGGACTGATATCTGTATTCATCCAGATGGTGCTTTGTATTATGGTAGCAGGATTTGTGTTCCCCAAGGAGAAGTTCGACAGAAGATCCTAGCAGAAGCTCACAGTTCAGCCTATTCCATACACCCAGGGGAAAACAAGATGTATCAGGACATCAAGAAGCAGTTTTGGTGGAATGCTATGAAGAGGGAGATAGCTCAGTATGTAGCCAAGTGCTTGGTGTGCCAGCAGATAAAGATAGAGCATCAGAGATCAGCCGGACTTCTACAACCTTTACCGATACCTGAGTGGAAGTGGGAGCACATCACCATGGATTTTGTCACGGCATTGCCTCGCAGTCCTAAAGGTAATAATGCTGTGTGGGTAATCATTGATCGTCTCACCAAGTCAGCTCACTTCATACCATTTGGGGTAGGTCAGACAACAGAGGTTTTGGCAGACAAGTACATGAAGGAGATAGTTCGTCTACATGGAGTTCCTGTTAGTATTGTATCAGATAGAGACACCAGATTCAGATCTCATTTCTGGGAGAGTCTCCAAGAGAGTCTGGGAACTCGTCTGAAATTCAGTACATCATATCATCCTCAGACAGACGGACAATCTGAAAGGACTATCCAGATCCTTGAAGATATGCTGAGGGCCTGCATGATTGAGTTTAAGGGATCTTGGGAAGATCATCTTCACTTGGCTGAGTTTTCTTATAACAACAGTTATCAGGCAAGTATCAAGATGGCACCTTTTGAGGCACTGTATGGAAGAAAGTGCAGATCACCGATTTGTTGGGATGAAGTCGGTGAGAGGAGACTATTGGGGCCAGAGATCCTGATTCAGACAACAGAGAAAGTCAGAATCATCAGAGATCATCTCAGGGCAGCTCAGAGTCGGCAGAAGAGTTGGGCAGATTCACAGAGAAGGCCATTGGAGTTCCAGGCAGGAGATCATGTGTTCTTGAAGATATCACCTACCAAGGAGTAATCCGGTTCGGTCTTCGTGGAAAGCTTAGTCCAAGATATATCGGCCCATTCGAGATTTTGGACCGAGTGGGAGAGGTGTCTTACAGCTTGGCATTACCGCCATCTTTGGACGGAGTGCACAATGTTTTCCACGTATCTCAGTTGAGGAAGTATGTCAAGGATGATAGTCATATTTTGGATCATTCCGAACTGGAACTACAGCCAGATTTATCATATCAAGAGCAGCCGATGGCCATTTTGGATAAGAGTGTCAAGACACTGAAGAACAAGGCTATACCAATGGTGTTGGTGTCTTGGAACAGACATGCGCCAGGAGAGGCCACTTGGGAACGAGAGGACGTTATCCGAGAGCGCTATCCTCAACTCTTCACATCTTGATTTGGTAAGACTCTTTCCTTCTATTCTTCTCTACCGTTATCTTCCACCTTATCCTTCCCTATCTGTTACTTTTCCTGTTACCTTTCACCTTATGAAATTTCGAGGACGAAATTTTTTGTAAGGTGGATGGATTGTAATACCCCGTTTCCAGAATACGTACTTAGTTGCGTATTCAGCTTTTCGATCATATTTTTGATTTACTTCCTGTATTTGACCGATTTCAATTTCAAATATCATTTTCTAATATATTAGATTTTATATGATTTTCTGGATTTTTCCTGAATTAAAATGAATTTCTTCAAAACCGGTGTCGACCAGTGTCACTGATCGATTCCCGAATTTTTATTTTCCAAACAGTTAGGAATTTCTAGAAAGTCCTTTAGGCTTTATTTCTTAGAATCCTGTTTTCTATCTAAATACTTTTTCTGAGAATTTTATGAATTTATGAAAATTCTAACGGAGTCGGTAGATAACTGATTCCGGGATTTTTAGTTTTAAAACTATAAAGTATTTCTTAAAAAGGATTTCACTATTAGTCTTCATATATTATTATTGATTTTTTGGTGAAATTTTCGAGTCGTTCCGAGATACTTGAAATTCGGACGATTTCGGCATTTTCCGGAATGTTTCCGCAACTTTGACTTAAACCTGGAAATTTGTCTTTTCAACATTTTTAATTTTTCAAGCCAAAGAAAATATCTTCCTTTTATAATTCTATTTCCTTTCCTTTTCTTTATTCCCTTTACTTCCTTCACAAACTCCTAATTTCCCAATTTTCCAATAATTGCAATTCTCCACAAAATTCCACCTCATTTCCCACCTACTTCCTCATTAATGCCACTCTCTCTCTCTCTCTCCCATGGCCGGCCAAGTGGCCAGGTGAGGGACACCTCACCCCCTCCTTTTTGCAAAAACACCCTTCACTTCTATCTTATTACACCTCCTTCACAAAATCCCCATCATATTTAAACTCTTCCTTTACATTTTACTTCTCTTCTTCTCCACTTCAACAAAAGAGAAGCCCTCACCAACTCCCTCATCCTTCTCAACCTCAACCCTAACTCCAAGAACACCACAAGATCTTCACCTCTAGCTCAAGCAACTGATTTGGAGCTTGGATCGTAGCTCTTTTCGTCGCCAAGGATCACATAGGTGCCATTTGACGACCACACTCTTCCCGGACTCGTAAAGCTTCAATCAAACCTTTCCTAGTGAGTATATTTACTCACCAAGACTTGTCTAATTCTTAGTCTATTTGTGTTTTCAAATCTTGTATACTTTTGTCTTCAAAATCATGTTAATTGACCATCAAACAAAACCCTAGAAATCTGTTCTGTTCCCTGTTTTCCCACGATTAGTCGACTTGACCTAGGGGCTAGTCGACTAGAAACCCTTAGTCTAAACTTAACCTTTTCTGATTTTCACAGTTTTAGTCGACTAGACCAAATTATTAGTCGACTAGTTTTTCCTGAAACGGATACCCGACTCTCTGTTGTACAGTATTAGTCGACTACAAATCCCTGTTAGTCGACTTACGTATCTATTAGTCGACTACCCTGTCAACCCTAGTCGACTAACTTCTCCTGGGACTGAAAACCAACTCTCTGGAACCCAGTATTAGTCGACTAGTCCAGACTGTTAGTCGACTTACCCTGGTTATTAGTCGACTACTCCTTCCAATTAGTCGACTAATTCTGGCAATCTGTTTTAGTTGATTTCTTTCTTGAATTCGGATCTTATCATTGGTTCATGTGCTATGTATTATTGTTACTTGTGCTTCATGACTGCTACCTCATGACATGTTACTTGATGGATCTCACCACTTGTTACACCATGACTTGTTATTACATATTCTTGCTTTACAACTTGTTAAATTGTGAATATCAACCCTTATCATGCTATCTCTTAAACCAAGCATGATACACTTGACTTTTGTATAAAATGGACCAACTTACACATGGGTCGGGGGAAACAAGCGGATATCGATATGTGTTCGTGTTTACAGTGGCATTAGGTATATTGTACAATTATATTTCCGGTCTGACCTGAGGGCCTCCAGGGGACCGAGGGGAGTGCTTGCTCCCTCTTCCTGATACAGTCATGACAAAGGGCATACATAAGTCCCTCCTGATAGGCCTTGCGGCTGGTTCCGTCATCAAGCAACGGAACACCCTGGACCGTGGTCCCGGGTATGCACGGGACCCACTGTAAACATAGTTCGTCGATACAACCGCTGTTTCCAATAACAACCTTGCTTTACTAGGATATGGATCTATGTGCTCTGGGACGCTGGGTCACATAGTTAGATATCACAGTAAGACAAGTAATAATAATAAGACGTTAACTGTAGATTCATTGTATTAGGATTTTATCTCTTCATGCTTTTCATACTTGTTAATTGATATTCCTTATAACTGTTTCATCCTTCCTTATTCATGTTCCTTAGCCACTTGGCTATAGTTGTTTATTGTTATATGTCTTGACTCCTTGGATTTGCACATTCAGATTCTGAGGCTTGGAACGAAGTGGAGCCATCCACAGAGGACCAAGCTTACCTTAGTGAGCAGGCGGATTAGTTCCAGTCCCCTCGTGCCAGACTTACCTTTTGACTCACGAGATCTTCTTTCTACTTGTGAGCTTTTTGTATACATATTTGTATATATTTCTTTTGGACTTGGTTATGATGTAATACACATGTAATGTGTAATACTTTATAATATCCTGTGATAACTTTGTATGTGTACTTCTTGTGTTGGCATATGTATGGATACCACGCTTTGTCGTGTACTCTGATCCTTGTTGTACTTATTTGCTTAGCGTATATACGTGTGGGGCATTTTCTGACCTACGTATATACGTCGCAGTGACGTCCCCGTATTCGTGGAATTGGGGCGTTACAGAAGGCTTTTGAGATTCGAGCTTGATACAACTCGATATGCTGTTGAGCTTGTAGCCGTTTCTCATCTAGGGCTTCGAGCTCTTGAAGACGTAATCGATCATTGTCCTCTGATGTGATCTTAGTCATTAGAGCGACTCACAATGACGGCATCTGGATTTCTAACGGGATGACTGCTTCACACCCGTACACCAGAGAAAAAGGCGTATTGCCTGTCGGGGTCCGAACCGTGGTTCGGTAGGCCCAAAGACATTCACCAAGCTTTTCATCCCAATCTCGCTTATTCGAGGAGATGAACTTCTTGAGTAACTTGATGATTGTTTTGTTGAATGCTTTAGCCAAGCCATTAGTGGCGGGATTATAGGCAGTTGAAGCCACATTCTTAATTCGGTATTTATCGTAGAACCGATAGAATACCTGGCTTATGAATTGGGGACCGTTATCATGGATGATCCGCCTAGGGACACCAAATCGATAGATGACATGGTGTTTGATGAAATTAACCACATTAGAGGTTTTGACTTCAACCAGTGGTATAGCTTCTGCCCACTTTGAAAAGTAATCGGTTATTGCCAGGATGAACCAGTGTCCTTTTGTCGAAGAGGGGCTGATTGGCCCTACGACATCGATTCCCCATGCTTCAAATGGCCATGAAGCAACAGTTGGGTGGAGCAACTCTGAGGGTTGGTGTATGAAGTCTGCATGGATTTGGCATGCTTTACACCTTCGTGCATATTGGATGGCATCAGCTATCATGGTTGGCCAATAGTATCCAAGCCTATGCAACCTGTCTTTGAGTTTTGGACCTGGCTGATGAGCTCCGCAAATGCCGTTGTGTGCTTCTTTAAGCACTTCTTGTGCCTCTGACTTGGAAAGGCAACGGAGGAGGGCACCGTCATATGAATGACGGTAAAGTGTCTTCAGAGTTGGATCGTAGTAGAAATGGAGAGACCTTCGTCTGATAGATACCGCTTCTTTAGGATCGTCTGGCAGCAGACCATGTAAAGCGTAGTCGATGAGAGAAAATCGCCAATCTCTCGGCTCAAGATCCGTGGAGACATTATAGACTTCTTGGGTTCTTAACATATGCTTAGAGCATACAGGTGTTGGAACATGTTTCGATGAAGACATTTGTGGAGCATTTCATTTGGAGCTCTAACGCATGAAGAATCAAGAGTTCTACATGATCAAGATGTCCCAAGGAGAGTTGATATGATGTATTTTGTAAAGATGAAATAGCATGTAAAAAGCCTTGACACATACACTCATATCACAGTCCATTAGTCGACTTATAGTCCCTTTATAGTCGACTAATCAACTTGGTAGTCGACTAACCCAACCCCCTAGTCAACTAAGTCTTGTGTCAAAACAGACCCAACTCTCTGTTTCTGCATTAGTCGACTTGACAGTCAAATATAGTCGACTAATAGCAAAGTGTAGTCGACTAACCCCTTGCCCCTAGTCGACTAATAGCTGGTCCAGTCGACTTGATTCAGTTATCCAGAAAACTGTCACTCCAACGTCTCTTGACCTAGTCGACTAATACCCAAATATAGTCGACTAATAGTGTGAAAATTGCCTAGTATAGTCCACTAACTCCATAGGCAAGTCGACTATAGACAGTTTCTGACTGTTGGACAGTTTCTGACTGTTGGTCTTTTGTGCAACGTTTCCCAACGTTTCAATCATTCAAAAGGCACCTGTAACTACCCTAACTACTCCTAGAGTGCAGCTATAAATAGGGTGGTTAATCCAAAGGCCAAATAACAATCTAAATCTTCAGTTTTCCAAGTTAAAAATTCTGCAAAACCTGAAACTGTTTTTCCAACTTCTGTTCTTCACCAAAAGTCATTTCCATTGTGAAGTTCTCTGAAGTTTCTCCTATACTAGACCTTGTCCACGTTCATACACAATACCAAGGCTTATAGGAAAGTTGTAATACTCAAAGCAATCATTGTACACGTGTGACTTCTTGGTGTAGAGGCAGTTGTACAAGGTGAAGTTTATTCTCTTGGTGGAAGAGAAGGTGTTCTCTTGGTGGAAGAGAAGGTGTACACATTTGGCAAAGGGGATTTGTCAAGTGGTGTGCATGGTTGTGATTTTGGGTGTACAAAATTAAGGATAAAGGAAAATCTCAAGCGGGTGGCTTGGGGACTGGATGTAAGTCACGAGGACCGAACCAGGATAAATCTCTCGTGTTTGCGTTTGTCTAACTTTCTGAGATTTACTTTTCCTTTTATTGTAAGTTATTTATTTGCTTGACATTAATCCTTCTTTGTTTTAGTTTTGTGTTGACTTGGGTATTTTTAGATCTATTATTGCCAACAGAGATAGTTCCGCATTTATCACCATCTCTCGGGGACCAACAATTGGTATCAGAGCGGGTACAAGTCAACAACAAAGATGGCAACGGAGTTTTCATCATCCCAATTCAAGGAAGGACATTCTACACAACGTTCACCGCTATTTGACGGATCCAACTACAACTATTGGAAGTGTAGAATGAAGATCTACTTGCAATCGCTGAACTACGACCTTTGGAACATCGTAGAAGCATCGTACACCAAGCCAACAACCAACCACAACGCTTGGAGTGAAGATCAAAAGAAGAACGCGAACCTTGACGCCAAAGCAATGAATGCCTTGTTCTGTGCCTTAACCAAAGAAGAGTTCAATCGTGTGTCAACAGTCACTTCTGCACATCAAATATGGCATACTCTTCAGGTAACACACGAAGGCACAAATAAAGTTAAGGAATCTAAAATATCTGTTCTTGTCCACAGGTTTGAATTATTCAAAATGGAGGAGAATGAAATCATATCCGAAATGGTTACAAGATTCACCGACATACCAATTCATTAGCATCCCTTGGAAAGGACTACACCCAAGTTGAAAGAGTTCGTAAGATCCTTCGTGCACGCACACCAGAAGGGAGAAGAAGACAACCGCCATTGAAGAGGCGAATGATCTCTCAACTATGACATTAGAAAACCTAATCGGTAATCTAATGGCATATGAGTGCAGTTAGAAGAAAGGAGAAGGACGAACGACAACACCGTTCAAAGAAGAAAGAACTCGCCTTCCATGCATCCTCCGACACGGACGATTCCAATGACGATGAAGAGGAGATGGCAATTCTTTCAAAGAAATTCAGGCGATTCTTAAAGCAAGGTAAATTCAAATGCTTTAATTGTGATAAACCAGGTCATATGAAGATGGATTGCCCTTTACTCAAGAAGAAAGAAAAATACAAGAGCAAAAAGTTCAGAAAGAAGAAAAACTACGAAGCATCATCAGAATACAGTGATTCATCTTCCTCGGATGAAGAAGAAACCACTGAACGTGTCAACCTATGTTACATGGCACTGGAAGATGATGAGGTATCGTTTACTGAACTTTTTGATGCATTTCATGAATTGTTTATTGATCTGAAAAATGAAAAATTGAAAAATAAAGTTTTATCAAAAGAAAATAAAAAACTTTTAAAGGAAAATTCATGTTATGCTTTACAAGTATCTTCTATAAATTCTCAACAAGATGAGTTTGAAAAAGTCATATCATCTTTGAAAAATGAAAATGAGAAGTTTATAAAAGAGAACATTTTTCTGAAAAAGGAAACTGAATCTTTGAATAAAAGGATTTCTATTTTAGATAAAAATATTTCAGTTTTCAAAAAGAAATATGAAGATCTTTTGCAAAATGTGACTAAGTTCAATAAAGGAAAAGAAAAATTGAATGATTTATTATCTTTTCAGAAGTTGTCACATGATAATCATTATGGTATTGGATATAATGAAAAGTCTTCATATGTTAGTAATCCATATGTGAAAAGAAAGTCTAATCATGTTTCAAAAAGAATTAAGACAAAGTTTATATGGATTCCTAAGAATTTAAGTTGTCATGATAAAAATACATATATTGCTTCATACATTCATGATATATGTGATTCTTGCAACTATGTGTATATTAACAGGTGGAAAACCAAATTCTAAATGGATTTAGACTCCTAAAGGTTAATTGTGTTCTTTTATGTTTGGTACCATCTAACGTTTATCTTGCAGGTACCATATAAAAGTTAATAAGAACATATATATATATATATAATTACTAATATATTTATTGCAGGGGGAGAACAAAGTCTTTTCATATTTGTTATAACCCAATTTCTGCAGGGGGAGGAAAATATAACATATTTTCTGCAGGGGGAGCACTTGTGCACACAAAGCGTCATCATCAAAAAGGGGGAGAATGTTGGAACATGTTTCGATGAAGACATTTGTGGAGCATTTCATTTGGAGCTCTAACACATGAAGAATCAAGAGTTCTACATAATCAAGATGTCCCAAGGAGAGTTGATATGATGTATTTTGTAAAGATGAAATAGCATGTAAAAAGCCTTGACACATACACTCATATCACAGTCCATTAGTCGACTTATAGTCCCTTTATAGTCGACTAATCAACTTGGTAGTCGACTAACCCAACCCCTAGTCGACTAAGTCTTGTGTCAAAACAGACCCAACTCTCTGTTTCTGCATTAGTTGACTTAACAGTCAAATATAGTCGACTAATAGCAAAGTGTAGTCAACTAACCCCTTGCCCCTGGTCGACTAATAGCTGGTCCAGTCGACTTATAAGTAGTTGCAGTCGACTTGATTCAGTTATCTAGAAAACTGTCACTCCAACGTCTCTTGACCTAGTCGACTAATACCCAAATATAGTCGACTAATAGTGTGAAAATTGCCTAGTCTAGTCCACTAACTCCATGACAAGTCGACTATAGACAGTTTCTGACTGTTGGTCTTTTGTGCAACGTTTCCCAACGTTTCAATCATTCAAAAGGCACCTGTAACTACCCTAACTACTCCTAGAGTGCAGCTATAATAGGGTGGTTAATCCAAAGGCCAAATAACAATCCAATCTTCAGTTTTCCAAGTAAAAAATTCTACAAAACCTGAAAACTATTTTTCCAACTTCTGTTCTTCACCAAAAGTCATTTCCATTGTGAAGTTCTCTGAAGTTTCTCCTATACTAGACCTTGTCCACGTTCATACACAATACCAAGGCTTATAGGAAAGCTGTAATACTCAAAGCAATCATTGTACAAGGGTGGCTTCTTGGTGTAGAGGCAGTTGTACAAGGTGAAGTTTATTCTCTTGGTGGAAGAGAAAGTGTTCTCTTAGTGGAAGAGAAGGTGTACACATTTGGTAAAGGGGATTTGTCAAGTGGTGTGCATGGTTGTGATTTTGGGTGTACAAAATCAAGGATAAAGGAAAATCTCAAGCGGGTGGCTTGGGGACTGGATGTAGGTCACGAGGACCGAACCAGGATAAATCTCTCGTGTTTGCGTTTGTCTAAATTTCTGAGATTTACTTTTCCTTTTATTGCAAGTTATTTATTTGCTTAACATTAATCCTTCTTTGTTTTAGTTTTGTGTTGACTTGGGTATTTTAGATCTATAATTGTCAACAGAGATAGTTCCGCATTTATCATCATCTCTCGGGGACCAACAACAAGATGTCGGGTTGCCACTGTGAGGTGATACTTGGTGTCGGCTGGGAGGGCTAGTGTTGTTGCTAATGCAGCAAGAGCGTCTGCCCTGGTATTCTGAGATCGAGACACGTGCCCGATGTAGAAACATTCAAATAGGTTAGCCAATTCGATGGCTGTGTGGTAATAAGGCACCAAATCCTCGTGGCGAACTTCATATTCGCCTTTAACCTGAATTATAATCAGTTTTGAATCACCGTAGGCTTCAAGGTAGCATACCCCCATTCCATGGGCGAGCTGAAGACCAATGAGCAGAGCATTATATTCTGCTACATTGTTAGAGCATGACTCTATTAGGGAGAATGCTCTGGGAAGGATATGATTCTGTGGAGAGATGAACACAATCCCCACTCCGGTAATGGTCCTGCCTTTAGGACCTTTTCGAGATGCTCCATCGAAGAACATCTGCCAACATATCCTCTGCTGTGAAGGTAATAGCAGGTACCTTTGATTGTACCTGATGACATTCAGGGCATAGAGACTGAGCGTCGTCTTTAGGGATCTCTGGCATATATGTCAGGAATGATTCTGAATCAGCGAGCGCGTCTCTGAGCGCTTTTCTTATCTCTTTTGAGAGACGAAGGAGCTCGTGTATTATAATACGAGCTGGGATATTAGCCAGCTGAGCCAATATGTCAAAACGAAAGGGCATGTCAAGCCCTGGGCCTGAAGGCTTCTTCAGGACATGGTCGAATCGGACCTCTTTAGGCTTCTCTTTTCCCTTGGTTGGAATCGAAGCAGATGCTGGTACTTGTACTGACGTCGTTTGCTGTTGTGTCTCGTCAGTAGCTTTCTTATACTGTTTTAAGTATGATTTTCCAGATCGGGTGCCCGTCGGTTGAGATACGTCCGCCTGCATTGTGCCAGCATGCTTTTCTCCTTCTGAATCACTGAGGGAAGCTGACGTAAGATTGCCTTCGTCTGGCAGGATGGAGATGACATTGCAAGATTTGCCCTTTGACTTGGGCCTCTTTGAATCCCACTGCATGTCTTGGATGAGGTCTGGGTGTATCCACATGACTTCTCCTGTCTCCAATGTTAAGGGAACAAGACCCTCATTATCTTGAGTTTTAGCTGGAGGATGCTTGACTTTCAACCGTGGCACAGGGATTAGATAGGTCCCGTCAGGAACTGTGACCTTTGGGTTTTGCCGAACTCGAGGGTCACCATATTGGCAGTGACTTTCTTCTGCTCTGACTTTAGTGTAAGGACTCCAGCGTCGATCATGGCCTGGATTCTATCCTTGAGGACATAGCACTTGTCGGTAGGATGGTAATCATCCTGTGATAGAGACAGTATTTAGGGTCGTTTGTGCGTCCTATCTCATTGGGACGCCGAGCATCTGGCAGCTTCATTTTATTCCCTTTGTGGAGTAAATGGAATATTGTGACCACCTGATGTCTCTGAAGGAATACTGTTTTGGAGGGAACTTAGACTCCTGATTATTGGAGCCGCTCTTCTTGGCTTTTGACTGCACGTCCCGGACAATTCTATGGACATAGTCTCTTTCCCTTTGGCTTTAGAAGACTGCGCCATGTCGCTACGTCCTTTATTGTTCATACCCCATTTGCCTTTGGGGGCAGATGGTTTGAACTTTTTAGCCGACTTTTCGGCTATTTCAGCTTGTTCGACCAATTTTTTCCAGGTGTGGGCTTTGACAGCCCATGCGAATCTCTACTTGGTCTAAGAAGTTGTTCCTGCATGTCTATAAGAGCATGGGTAATGGCATTCCTGCTGGGCACATCAAAGACAGATTTCTGAACCGCTCAATGTAGTCACGAACAGATTCGCCCTTCTTCTGCACGGTGGAGAGGAGCTTGTCCATGGTCACCTCGGTATCGTCCTCATAGAAACGGGAGAGGAATCGGGTTTCCAGGTCGATCCAAGAATTGACAGAGCCTGGAGGAAGACTTCGGAACCAGTCAAATGCCACCCCCTTTAAGGTGCCAATGAACAGCCTAGCCATGATGGCGTCGTTGCCTATAACATTACCAGTCTGAGACCGTAAATAGTAGATGTGCTGATTTGGTGAACTTTTACCATCATATGTATGCAATATTGGCGATTTGAACTTTGGTGGGTATGGCACTGAATCTCACTCCAACGGGTAAGGACGAACTGTTCCCACTTTTTTTAACTCATCCCTCTGAGGTAGAGATGCAATTTGAGCTTGGAGGCCCTTAAGGACTTCAGCGTCTAAAGAAGAAACCTCCTTGAATTTCTCCGTCTTAGGCTGATCATTGCTAAAATGCTCCTCCTCATCATGATTGCTCCTGGCATCATTGTCATTCCGATTACTGAGGAGTTGAGCAAGCATCTGTTGAATGTTGTCCAGAGCTTCTTGCTGGGTCGTGAAAGTTTGCTCCTGAGCTTTCAAACGCCGACGGAGGTCGTCGTTAGCATTATCAGCCATATTGACTGATGCTCTGTCTGTTCGCACTGAGCTAACTGTTGCTGAAGAGGCGTACCCACTGTCTTTATCTTCTTCATCAGACCACTGGACTGATCCTCTTTTGGTTGCGGCGAGGCTACTGCCACTGAGGAGGACGGCTGTTCATAAGTGTAGGGTATCGCAACCCTAGATCTGGTGTTTCAGAAAACACCTTCTTCATGCACCAAGACTTCGCCTAAGCCTGGGCTGTAATCTGGATCTGGGGAGCTGTAGGGGGTGTCATCAAATGTTTGTCTTCCCCTGCGTAACTCTCGTCCTCTTCCGGTCATGTTGACAGATGCAGAGGGTAGATCTCGCGAGATGCTCCTTTTATGATGTTTCACCGGGGCTTGTACCGACAGCCGATCAAAAACTAATCACCGGCCTGGAGAAGTGGAGAAGATTGGTGCTAGCCGGCAATGGACCGAGTGGACTGTCACCAACTGACATCCCACTTGTTGACAACAGGAGGAAGAGGTTTATTCATTTGTCAACAATTCTCGCAAATCAGACCCGCTTGGGCTTAAACAATCCAGCGCAGAGGCTCTTTTGGATCATACATAGGACAATATCCTGCTCCTTTTATCCCCGCAGAAGGGATTAGCACTGAATAGTGCTTCAGTTCTAGCTTCGCCACAAAGCGCGAGCTTAGCGCCTGGCGAACTGGAGAGCGGAGCACGCTGTGGTGCTTTACCCGCTATGCTACTGCGAAGGCGATTAGCCTTGGATAGTACTTTGGCTCTAGCTTCGCGGCCATGAACCCTACGCGTATGCTGTGGTACAGTAGCTTCGCTCATGAGAACGAGGCCGGCGCAAGGCGTTGCTGCTCTTGAATTGCGACAGTATGATTGCCATCGTGACTTCGCGGCTGGCAGCATTGTTGGAGCAGACAGGCATCTTTCCTTTTTCTTCGCGAGAGAGACGCGGTTTTGACGTAGATACTCCTGGGGCTTTGCCCAGAGACTTCTGTTTAGGCCTCCACATCCGCTTTGGCAGAGGATACTTAGGTTCGCAAGGAACCTGATTAGCCACACGCGAGGCTGAAGGGTGTTGGCAGAATTCTGCTTCTGGTTTCTGTTCTGAAACCTTAGCCGTGGAGACCTTCCTATGCTTCCGTGCTCGAAGCATTAGACCACCCCCGGAGAGGACTTCTTCAAATCTTCCTTGGTCGAATTGAACGACCAGGTTCTCGAAAGTGAAGGACTTGGACTGCGGGCGTGCTTCCTTGTTGCGCCAGAGAACCGTAGTAGGTTCGCAGAGAACCTTTTCTGTATCCGTAGAGACTTTCCTTGAAGATTTAGCCAGAGAGGCTCTGGCTGCACCGGCTTTTCTGAATTCAGAGTTAGACCCGAAGGTCTGTTCGTCGCATTGCGACACTTGATTCTCGGCTGTGGAGAATTTCTTTCCCAGCGGAGTCGCCATCTTGTTTTCCATTGATTTGCAAAGGGGAAAACTTACAATAAAAAGAGTTGAGGAGCTAAATTACAAGTATTCTAAAAGATTACAAGTAGATCTCCTCAGAGATTCTGGAGAAGTGTGCCGATAGGAGTCTGGTCAGCGCGCGACCACTTTGTCCCTTTGACGATGCGAGCGATGAGTTCCCTTCTCGCCTGGTTCGGGGAATCAGAGAACAGAAGGTTGGTAGAACTCTCTTGCTACTTCTCAAAACCGCCTTCACTTAGGAATTCCTTCTCGCCTGGTTCCGGAGATTCCTTGAGAAGAAGGTATTAGGGTATCAGCACCCTGATTAGAGAAGTGATTCTCTAAAAGTCTCTGAATTAAAGAGAATAGATCTCTGTTTGTGCACAGTGCGTCCTCTCGAGAAGTCTGCCGTCTCTCTGGAGCCTGTGCATGGTCTCTACTTCTGGAGGTCCCTCTTCTTGTGCCCCTGGTGGGCTATTTATAGGGAGAGCAGGGGTATAATTGTTCCTTGAAAATATGGAAACAGATTGAATCAAATCTGTTTAAATCTGAAAAGTAGCCTTGCTGCGAGGCTAGGATCAGCTTCTGCGAAGCTAGAAATGGCAAGTCGGTTGATCTTCTTTATCTGTTTTGATCCTTTCCATATCGTTGGAGGATTTCCCCTGATCTTCTTACTCGTTTTAGAAGAGTCAAGAGATTATGGTAATCAACTGCCAATTTGATCTCAGATTTGATCTTGATTGGATTTGATCTTGATCCCGATTAGATCTGACCTCATCTGGAGATTTGATTGGTCAAAGGTTGACCATAGCAGACCAGCAGCGGCGCTGCCCGCTTTGAACTCACAGATTTGCTGGAGGCAGTATCTGGCGAAGTCAGAGGAAAACTCTTCGGCGGAGCTAGATGTCGTCTGTGGCGAAGCTACCGCATACCCTTTCTGCGCAGTTGCATGTGGCTTCAGGCGGAGCTAACTCTCTCTGCGGAGTTGCGCTTCAGCAGTTCAAGCGAAGTTATGAATTAGCTTCCTGACAGAACTGTGAATGGCTTCAAGGCGAAGTTGAATGATCTTAGCCTCTCAGGCGAGGCTATCCTTTTGGGCTCATGATGCTAAGTGCTAGCATCTTAGACCTGCTGAGGTCTGTTTAGAGGCAATCCGGACTTACTGTCTGCTTGCTGGATCAGTAGAGTCCAAGTTGCTTCCTTGTCCCTCGGAGATGGGTGAAACTAGTCGTCAGCTTGTCTGTCACTTGTCTTTTGTAAATGTCAACAAGTTTAGACATTGTTCAGGCCAGTAAGAATCTTGTCTTTTTAAGTGTCAACAATGAGTTATGCTTACCTAAATCAATTTGGTTTTTACTTTCACTTGGTATCAAAAACTTACAAGACATTTTTTTTGGTATTGAGTTACTTTGAAATTGATTGTTACTTTCAATTGGCATCAAGATTTCTTATATATATATATATATATATATATATATATATATATATATATTATATATATATTATATATATATTATATATATATATATATATATATATATATATATATATCTTTCAATTGGTATCAAAAACATACAATGTATCATTTTCTATTGGTATCAAAATTTACAAGACCATTTTTAAATTGGTATCAAGATATTTTCACATTGGTATCTTTTAGTATCTTAAAATTTTTGTTTACTTTCAATTGGTATCTTCAAAATATTTTTTTTATTTTCAATTGGTATCATAAATTGGTATCATGATGTTTTGATGTATACCTTCATCCTAAATTGATATATTTTTTAGTTAGTATCATAATATTTTGATTTGTATTGCTTATATACAAGGGAAGCTTAACATTTTCTCTCTATATATAGATTCATGTTGAGTGTATTTCATATGAAGTGATTGACCTTTCTTTGGTATGTAGTACACGTGTGTAGTTGGAGCTTCACATCTCCTTTTATACATTGCATATGCTTTATGTGGTTAGGGTTTAGTCATCTCTTTTCATATAAATGCATGTATGCAGGGGGAGTTAACTTAATGTCTCTACTCTTCATGAATATATATCGCATATATATTTTATTGTTTGATTTGTTTTCACCCCTTGTTGATGATTGACAAAAAGGGGGAGAGAAATTCGGAAATATTTTTGAGTTTATATGCATGTTTACTTACAATTGATATCATATATGCATGTTTATTTTTACAATTGGTATCGAGCATATATGTGTTATGCATGTTTGTGCTAAGCATTCATTGCATATCTTTATGTTTATTGCTATGTATGAGTTAAGGGAGAGCTTCTATGAAGCTTAACTTAATCCATGCATATATAACTCCATGAGTTTTGTCATCATCAAAAAGGGGGAGATTGTTGGCCCAGAGGCCCTTCACTCTAGTTTTTATGATGATTAACTCATGTAGTTATAGTTTACTGATAATCTTGTGATATTTTGTTTCAGATATTTGATTAAGATATTAGTAGGTGATTAGCTTCAACAAAGGTATTTTGGAGCTATCATATGTTGATTCAAGAGCTCGCGCGTCAAGATTGCACATGCACTCGGTTGAAGTCAAGCTCGTTGAATCATATTTGGATCGAGTCAGCTTGGAGACAAGAAGACTTCGGTTTATATTTAGTTTAGTTGTTTAGATCTCGTGTAAGGATTAGATAGTGTTGTGATTGAAAAGGGAAAATAATAAAGAAAAAGTTAAAGTTAGAAAGTCTTAGTCTCGTTTCAATTTAACCGCGTAGCAAAGGCTAGACGGTTGATCCACAGGGAAGGATGCGATGCAAGCGTTTCGGAACGATCTTCTCTGTATTTTGCTTAGAACAGAAGAAAAAGAGAGACTGATTAGATTTGATCAATTTTGAGAAATATAGTTTACTAATCATCTACCACAACCCATAGTATTAGTCTTAAATAATGAATATCATATTGAAAGATTAAACATCCATCCTAGGTTATTATTCAAGCAAGATGAATAATGTTGCAAACCTAACTAGTGTGCACTAATAAAGATTAAACAGTTGTTCATCCTAATTTCTAAGTATAGCATAAGAGAAGTTTTGACTTAAAGTTATGCTATCAAAGTTTTTAAGTATGAACTTATGAATAATCATCTAAAAGTGTAAACTAAATTAAGAAAACCTAATTATCAATTCATCTTCAAGAAGATTATTTTAATCCTAGGGTTTCTAATAATGGATATCAATCAATTCACCTTTTAAACTAAACTAGGTTGATTGAGAGAAAGCAAACTATAAATTGAATTTAGTTATTCATTTTTTTAGTTTATTTCAATTTTTTTTAATATGAAAATTGCCTGAAAGCGAAAAGAGGAAAAAACAATAATTAATCTAAGCAGAAAAACTGAATTAAATAGCAAAGAAGAAAGAGTTACCTTTTATTGGATGTCACTTTCCAGTTATAGCGCTCCTTTCCTTCTTCAAAATATTCCTCTTCAAATAATAAAACAAAAATACAAGAAATTTCGGAAGTAGAAAAAGATCTAAAGAAAAATCCTAACTTCAGTCGCTGGATGCCCCCTCTCTGTTGCTCTGCAGGGGTATTTATAGGAGATATAGGAAGTAGAGTCTCTATACAACTCTCTTACGAAACCACGTAACAAATCTCATCCAAAGAGCAGCGAAAACGCGGCTATGGCCGCGTTTTCGCGGCTATAGCGTGGCTAATGGCCACACGCTTTCTTGCGTGGCCTCCTCTGGTCAGTCCATCTGGGCGGCTCCTTCTGGATTCTGCATGCAGACCCTCTATCATGAGAATTCGAGATAACTTGGGAAGCAAGTTATCATAAATCCGAATTTATAAAAGGATTTTTATCTTTAAACTTTTCTTCTTTTATTTTTAGCCTTGTCTTGCAAACAACTAGGGTTAGTAGAAGTCCATCTCATCCTATCCTTTTCCTCCTCTTTTAGCAATTAGAGTTCTATTTTATCCTTCCTTTTTCTCCCTTAGATTTTAAATAATAATTTAAAATCTAAGTTTAGATTAGGTTAGATAATGTAGAAACTCTAAATTACTACAATTTTTGCATATGGGCTTTTTGGGCTTTTAGGCTTCATTCATGTTTATTTCTTTATTTTTTTTAATTACTCAAGGCCTGCACACATTAAACAATAAAATATTAGTAGTAGTGCGTAATAAAAGAATAAATAAAAAATGTGATGGTAAATATGATGATAAATATGCACTTTTTACTACCTATCACACCCCGCACTTATCTTTTTGCTCGTCCTCGAGTAAAAATCAAAAAGAAAGAGAAAAAGAAAAGAAAAACTAATCTATCCTAACTCACTTTCGTAGGCATCATGGTTACACTTAGCATGTGCAACAAACCGTTAAACCTCTAGGTTACCCTAGAGGACGAGTGTTGTCTCGTGAGGGTTTTTCAGCAGATTACACCCACAAAATTCATAAAAAGAAAATGTTAGAGATTTAATTAATTTTATATTTATTTATTTATTTTATTTTGAAAAAGGAAAGAAATATTTGAGATATATTTGAAGAAACTAAGTAATATATAAGTTTTTAGGATTATCATTTTTATTCATTTTTAAACTTAGTCTTTATACAATAATTTGTCATCAATTTTAGGTAAGGATTAAAATTGAATTTTTATATAGTCTCTTTCGTTACCCTAAGTCATATGCATCCTTCTGAATATGAATCTCTACTAGAGATTCTTTAACTTGGACTCCCATGCCTCTTTATTATATATATATATATATATTATATATATATATATATATATATATATATATATATATATCTATTTTTTTAAATGTATAACTCATCTAATTTTCTTTTGTATAAGTATCAAGGCTTCTTGAGGCCCTCATACCTAACTATTGACTATTAGATGTGTTAGTACATATATAGATAATTTTTCTTAGTTTTCTTAGACTTTCTAATCCACCCATGTAGCGAGCCTAAGGTCGGTGGCTCCCAAACCGGTCAGTTTTTAGGGCACCGGGTGAGAAACACCCCACGAACTTAAGGATTCGAGTGAACTAGTCCATAAAACTAAGGACTTTATTTATAAAATCACCTTTAGGCGTGAATACTTATGCTTCTTGAGACACATATATCCGGCTTAATCAGTAAATTTTTTTTATTTATATTATTTTTTTATAAGGCACAAGAGTCTTTGTCTTAGAATCCTTGATGTGTAAGTGTATTAGGTATGCACATTTCATTAAGGTAAAAATCAAGACTAATTAATTATTCAAATTTTCCTCCTATACCTAAAAATCCAACAATTTATTTTATTTCGACCAAGTTTTTAGAATTCCTAATCATGATTTTCCTAATTTTTAAGATTAACTTAGATTGCATTCAAAAGATTTGTTCTCTTTTTCAAAAAGTTTTTTTTTAAAAAAATTTTTAGTTAGTATCTACCTATGTTAGTATGTTAGTAAATCCTCCCCCACACCTATCTCATCATTGTCCTCAATGTATGAATGAATGCATGGATGCATGAAAAGAAGAAAGGGAAGGCAAAATGTGACCTCAGGGTGGTGGTTCCGGTGGTGGTCTGATTGGTCCATGAAATGCGGCCCAATCAAATTTTTGTGGAGTTTGGAGGAACCTAACAGAAATCTCTCTTATATAACCCACTAAAATGATTTGAACGTTTTTTATTAAAAATTTATCCCCATCTAATTTCTAAATTCCATAATTAATTTCGGAGTCAATTTTGTCAACCGCCTTGTCCCAAAATGGAGTGAGAAAAGATAGAATGATTGACTTGGACTTAGGAAGTACGGGAACCAAGACCGACTCAGGAAAGTAACTTAAGTCAAGTAAAGGTTCAGGAATCGAACTTAGATCAGGAAGTGGGTCCAAATCAAGAAGTTGAAACTCAAGTTCACATTCATTTTTCCACAATGGATTGACTTAATATTGATGATTCAAGTTTAAGAATGACAGGTGTGGGAATCAAAACTGACTCTAAAATATTACTCAAATCGGGTAGCAAAACAGGAGTCAATATTTATTTGGGAATTTGAACTGGATCACAAATTTGAGAATCTAGGTCACATTTCTCATTGAGTTCAATTTCATAAAAATGAGAACTGGCCAATTTGTCAATGGGACTTTCAAAAGTATGAAATTGGTCAAGTTCAATGTGATCATAAAAGGTTGGTGATTCAATTTCATTATGAACTGGCACAGGATCCAATGTTGACTCGGGAAAAATATTGAAATCAGGTGAAGACACCGGAGTCATTATTGAATCAGGAAGTAGAATTGTATTATTAAGTTGAGGTTCAGGATCATATTCATTCTCAAGTTCTATTTCAGGAAATGAATAACTTGCCAAACTTTCATTTTCAAAGTTTGGAGTTTGGGCAAGTTCAAATGATTGTACTGAAATGGAATCGTGTTTTTCAAAACAAGATGACTCTTCGGCTCTAACAGAATGGTTAGCGACATCAGAAATGGTCAAACGGTGAGAATGAAGAGTTTGAACCATTAGATCTATGTCATAATTATGGGTGATTTTAGCCTGAGTCCTAGCTTCAAGCATCTTTTCATAGTCGTTTGGTTCATCGTTTTGTTGTGATTGGACTTGAAAAGATGAAGTGTTATTGTGAAATTCATGGTGAAATTGTGAGTCCGTCAGATTCAGTGATTTTTGCTTGGACTCATGCATAATCATTTCCAAGATTGAAGGTTTTTTCTATTTTGTGATGTTGCTTGGACTCACGTATAATCGTTTCCAAGATTGATGGTTTTCTATTTTGAACTGGTGGTGGTTGTGAGTATGAATCTTGAAAATATTATGAACAAGGTGGATAAGGAGGACAAGTTGGTTGAAAATTAGACTTGGGGGAGGTGAATCCTCATTGACTCTGTGAAGAGTTGAAATTGTTTTAGAAATTATGGTCATAAGATTGGGGGCATGGGTTATATTCATTCGAATAAGACCACTCCGACACACTAGGTTGGTTAAAGTTATGATATGCCGGGTTGGTAATATCTGAAAAAGAGGTAGGAGTGTAATATGGATTATCATTAAAATTGAAAGAATTATTGTTATAAGCCATATCACACAAATAAAGAAAAAAAATAAGCAAACAAATAAAAAGAAAAAAAATCTAACCTAAGTTAGGGTAAACCTGGACCTAGACGACTCCTAACTTTAGACTGTCTTTGGGAGATATATTGCCGACCTTAACCACAAGTTAATCGGCTAGGTAGGTAGCAAGGTTGGTGGGAGGTTATCCGCCAAAGACGTTCCTTAATTAAGTAACCACCAACCTTCGGGCTTTCGACCCTTAATCCCCTTCTTAGACACCGATTTGGTAAGAGTTAATTTTGAACAACTTCCTCCTTCAGCCAATCTCCTAATGAGTCCTAAGGCCAGCGTCTAGGCAATTTTTATTTTAGGGTTAGGGTTGTGAGTGTGGCGGAGATAATTTGTGGGCCAATGAAAGGTGATGAAATCCCCACCTTATCTTGTTTATGAGTTTTGCCCTTAAATTGATTTAGTGCACGTGTAAAGAAATAGACAAGTAGTCACTCAAAAGCAGTAAATCAGCCAAGGGTGCTTTCTAGTCTATATGCAATGCGAACGTACCTTGTCTCCAGCACTTTTCAACAGAAATTAAAAAAATTAAATAGACACGTGCCTATGATGCAAGAGTCTAATTTTTTAATTTATCAACTAATAGGTTACTGTTAATTAGTTAGCAGTATGTAGGGTGATCACAGAGAAAACTTATCAGAGCAGTAAACAGAAATTGCAATTTGCAGCAACCTGCAAAAAGTTCAGTCAGTAATTCGCTACTATAGCAGCGGATCCGCGGCTATTGCCGCGTTTGCGTGGCTAGATAGTAGGCTCTGCTGCTTTGCCTTCTAGGGCAGAGGCACAGAGTTGCTATATGTCCTTAGTTGCAGCTAATTTTCCTGTTATCAGATCCTGCAAACAGAAAAAATATATAAATAATTATTTTTTAGAGAATATCGTACCGTTCCCTCCCCGTAACGACGCCAAAATTTTGATTAGAACGGGAAAATAATAAAGAAAAAGTAAAGTTAGAAAGTCTTAGTCTCGTTTCAATTTAATCGCGTAGCAAAGGCTAGACGGGTCGATCCACAGGGAAGGATGCGATGCAATCGTTTCAGAACGATCTTCTCTGTATTTTGCTTAGAACAGAAGAAAAAGAGAGATTGATTAGATTTGATCGATTTTGAGAAATATAGTTTACTAATCATCTATCACAACCCATAGTATTAGTCTCAAATAATAAATATCATATTGAAATATTAAACATCCATCCTAGGTTATTATTCAAGCAAGATGAATAATGTTGGAACCCTAACTAGTGTGCACTAATAAAGATTAAACAGTTGTTCATCCTAATTTCTAAGTATAGCATAAGAGAAGTTTTGACTTAAAGTTATGCTATCAAAGTTTTTAAGTATGAACTTATGAAGAATCATCTAAAAGTGTAAACTAAATTAAGAAAACCTAATTATCAATTCATCTTCAAGAAGATTATTTTAATCCTAGGGTTTCTAATAATAGATATCAATCAATTCACCTTTTAAACTAAACTAGGATTGATCGAGAGATTAGCAAACTATAAATTGAGTTTAGTTATTCATTTTTTTAGTTTATTTTCAATTTTTATTTTTAATATGAAAAATTGTATGAAAGCAAAAAGAGGAAAAACAATAATTAATCTAAGCAGAAAAATTGAATTAAACAGCGAAGAAGAAAGAGTAACCTTTTATTGGATGTCACTTTCCAATTACAACGGTCCTCTCCTTCTTCAAAATATTCCTCTTCAAATAATAAAAATAAAAATACAAGAAATTTCGGAAGTAGAAAAAGATCTAAAGAAAAATCCTAACTTCAGTCGCTGGATGCCCCCTCTCTGTTGCTCTACAGGGGTATTTATAGGAGATATAGGAAGTAGAGTCCCAGTACAACTCTCCCACGAAACCACGTAATAGATCTCATCCAAAGAGCCGTGGAAAGCGGCTATGGCCGCGTTTTCGCGGCTATAGCGTGGCAATGGCCACGCGCTTTCTTGCGTGGCCTCCTCTGGTCCGTCCATCTGGGCTTCTCCTTCTGAATTCTACATGCAGACCCTCTATCTTGAGAATTCGGGATAACTTGGGAAGCAAGTTATCATAAATCCGAATTTATAAAAGGATTTTTATCTTTAAATTTTTCTCCTTTTATCTTTAGCCTTGTCTTGCAAGCAACTAGAGTTGAGTAAAAGTCCATCTCATCCTATCCTTTTCCTCCTCTTTTAGCAATTAGGAGTTCTATTTTATCCTTCCTTTTCCTCCCTTAGATTTTAAATAAATAATTTAAAATCCAAGTTTAGATTAGGTTAGATAATTTAGAAACTTTTAAATTATTACAATTTTTGCATATGGGCTTTTTGGGCTTTTGGACTTCATTCAGGCTTTATTTCTTTATTTTTTAATTACTCAAGGCCTGCACACATTAAACAATAAAATATTAGTAGTAGTACGTAATAAAAGAATAAAAGGGAAATGTGATAGTAAATGTGATGATAAATATGCACTTTTTACTACCTATCATGTTGATATGCTCACATACACACACAAGTTTAAAGTTTATTTGATTTTGGTTTTTCGGTTTAACCGATATTGTATTTCATGTCAAAAACATAGATATAAATCTTTATATGTATATTGGATTCTATCCATATACAATATGCATCAAAGTTATTTCAATATCATGTTTTTGTATTTACATTTGTTGTGGAAAAATCGGATTTCCATTTCAAAGTTTGGTTTTTGAAAAATACCAATTTTGTATTTAAGCCAAATTTCAATATCACAAAAATGGTTCAAATTGTTTATAATATGTGTTGAATTTTCGTCACACATATTTGTATTTCAAAGATCTTAAAAGAACTTATTTTTGTGAAATTTATGTGATTTTATGGAATTCATTTGAAATTAAAAACTAAGTTTTTCTATCCTATAAATCCCAGCCAGACGCACTGGCGATCGATCGGACCAGTGGTCGGTCGACCGGAGCAGTCGACCGATGTGCATGAGAATGTGTACATGGCCAGCCAGCTTGGCCGGTCGACCGCGCGGTGGACCGACTTAGAGCACCCCACTCTCGGGTGGGGGCCGGTCGACGGGGCGGTCGATCGGAGGCACAACGGTCATAAAAATGACCGTTGGCCGGTCGAGCGGGCGGTCGACTGACAGTAGATTTTTTCTGCTGTCTTAGCCTAACGGCTAGTTTTTTGGAATGGCTATAAATGCCCATTCCTTTGGGTTGTTTTGAAAAACAATTTCAAGAGCAAAAATTCCTATCTTCTTAAGTGTTTTAGCTACAAGTTTTAAAAGAGTTTTTGGGTTTAAAAGTTCTATCTTTATTTATTGTAAAGTGTTGAAAAAATCATAGAAAAATAGAGTATTTGGGAATTGATTTTTGATCTTTATTTCAACATCTATCTTGTAATTTTTTCAAGTGTTTTTCTTTGTTGTTTTCATTCCCAAACACTTTACATTCTCACACTTGAGCTATCTATCTATCTATCCTATCTATTAGGATCTTATTTGTGGAAAAATTGGTTTGTGGTTGATTGATACCACCAAGAGTTGTAAACCTTCTTTTATTTGAGTTCCCTCTGTGTAGAGGTGAGTGTGGAGGCTATGTTGGTATCCCTCTAAGTGTAGAGGTGATTGATTGTTGGAGTGTTGGCTTTGAATCTTGTCCCTCTAGTGAGAGGTGATTGTTGTGAAATTGTGACTTTGAGCCTTATCCCTCTTGTGTGAGGTTGATCTTGTTTGGCTAAATGTCAATTCCTCTAAGTGTAGAGGTGATAGTTATTGGTCTTACCTCTTGTGTAGATATTGTATTGTTGGAGAGAGGAGTTGTATACTCCCGATTTGTATTACCCAAATCCTCAGCGGAGGTTCCCTTTGTGGGAAGTCATGTATCGATGATATAGTGAAAATCCTTCTGTGTGAAGGCCGAGACGTTAGAGCAATGGCTCGAACCTCAAAACATATCTTTGAGTTTGCGATTGATCCACTATCTCTAAACTCTCTCTCTTATTTGTGCCTTGCCTTATTTCATAATGTTCATTCATACATATATGCTTGGTAGTCTTGTGTGCCATACTTGTGTTCAACCAAGAGAGCTTCAAATAGTACCTCAACTCTTATTTAGAGAAATTTAGAGGAGATAGTCCAGAGCCCTTCACCGGGAATTCGACTACACTCTTTGGTAAAACTAAGTGTGTTACAATTTGTTTTTAATTTCGCATCATTTGTCATTAGATTAGCTTTACACCTATTCACCCCTCTCTAGGTGTACTTTCAATAACATGTATAACAGGAACAGAAATAGGACGAGGTGCCAGTCACCTCACGGGAACCCTGCAGTAGAACCCTCTTTCGGCTGCATAACCTAAATCCTAGGTCCACTCAAAATACAGACGTTGTCTCCTCCATCAATTTTCCCAATCCCAGTGTAAGTTGTTTAATATCAGCTTATTTAGATTTTCAAGATTATTTAATGTACATGTTACCTAGACAACTGGGATAACTCGGTGGGTAACAACGTTAACATGTGTAATCAGGATACCAGTATAACAGTATAATAATGTCAGTGAATAGGACACCGGTATAACAGGATATGTAACAAGTATAACATGAGGGTATTTTTACTGTGTAACAATATTTTCCCAGTAGTTAAGTAACATGGACAATAGTATCAGGTAGATATCATATATAATCAATCAAGTTTCCTAGGCAAATCATGATATTCAGGGTGAGTAATGATCTGCTGTCATGAATAGAATAATCCGATAAAGTATATAATCAACTCAGGTCCTCAAAGTCATCGATATACTTATCCTCTAAGTCACTGATATATCTGAACCTCAATAACTGAAATAAATACAAGTTTTGATACATCTAATCAAATCCTCATAATTTAATTTGATCAAGATTATCACATGCTCTCACTCTATCAAGGTCAATCACAGGATCCCAAGGTCAAGTAACATATCAAGTACACATATTTAAAAACCCACTAAGCCAGATCAAGTCAACCCAATCAACGTCTATTCCTCAACCCCTAAGTTAACTCAAATCCAATCGAGTCTACCGACATGTTCAAGTCCAAGATTTCATTTTATCAATAAAGATCTTCTATTTTTTAAATTATCAATATCCCAATCAATCAAAATCATAACTAAGCAGTATAACATCCTCGATGAACATAGAGTCTAGATCACCTCTTCATCTAGTAGTCAATATCAATAAGATCATTAATATATCAATCAAAATTACCAATGCGATAATCCAAAAATAATGGCTCCTAACAGTCCAGAAGTCAGTCTCATCGTATACACTAGCGTCAAGGGTATTATATTCATACATATCCATGTATCCATAAAATAACCTATCGACAAAGCAACATCATGTCTAACAAGTCCTCAATATAAAAAAGAGTTCTAATCAGAATAGTCACCAAACAATTTGTCCGACAAATACTATACATAAAATATGAATCTCTGACCTTAATCACTAATCAATCATCCTCAAGATCAATATATTTATATTCTAGGATTCATCATAACTTGGTTAATTACAAGATCAAGTCCAGTTTACGGCATATCAATACTAGGCCTAAGCCAACAATGGCGATTTACCAACACATGAAATGATACTGATATAAGCTCATATCAACTACACAAATAAGTTGATCAATCAATATGTCTCATGAAGTGATACAGCAAGTCAAACGGGTAAAATATGATATAAAGTCACATGAAATAATATGAATAAAACACAATAACGGTAAAGAAGAAAATGATATAAGAACAAACACTCACAACACAATTAAATAAAAATTAAACAAAGAAGAGAAACACTTACAAAATAGAATTATAAAAGGAAAAGAAAACACTCACAATAAAATAAATAATACTAAAATACTCAATGAGAAGATAAAGAACACTCACAACAAAATTAAATAATATTAAAATACTCAATGAGAAGACAAAGAACACTCACAACAAAATTAAATAATACTAAAATACTCAATGAGAAGACAAAAAACACTCACCTGAACTCGATCCCAAGTCTAAAGCACTGAAATCATAAGACCTCGATAAATCTACATGAATTATTTCAATAGAAACTGTTAGATTTTAAAAAGGATGTTTTACTTGGGAGTTATAATGCGTTTTAATCTTGATTAATTAGTTTGAGAATATAGTTCTCTGAATCCAATGAATTTAGTAAGTTTAGTTTAAATCAAATTTTTAATTTCTGTTGGATTTTTAATAAGCTTAAATCATTAAAATACTTAACGGGTCTAGATTTACTAAGGAAAATTGCTTTAAATTGGGTGATTTGATTTAATTTATATTGCTATTTGTCTAAAATTTTTATCATAGAAAGTAAAATTATTATAGACTATTGTTATATTTTTCTCTATTTTTTTATATTTTTAATAAATTATTTTAACAAAATACTCTTCTTTCTTTCTCTCTCTCTCTCTTTCTTTCCTTTTTTTTTTATTTAACTTGCAGCCCAGGCCAATCTCAGGCCCAGGCTCAGGCTGGACTAGGCCGGACCAGGCTAGGCCCAGGCCTGGTCAGGTAAATTCTTTTTATTTTCTTTTTTTTTCCACCACGGACTGGGCCAGTCCCGGCGCAGTCCATGCCAGTCTCGGCCGCGCCTGGCCAGGCCAGGCCAGCCAAGAGCCGGGCAAACTTTTATATATATATATATATATAGGTGTTTGTACAGTGGGCCTCCCAGCCCACTGTGCACCCGCACCCGGCCAGCCCGCACAGACCTGGGTCTGTGCGACAGAGGCTCTCGGCCAATGGCCAAGAGCGGTCGAGGAAATTTTTTTTTTGTGTGGAAATCTACTATAAAAACTTATAAAAATATGTAAATTAAAATTATAAATTGATAGATCTTCACATGTATTTTAGTTGGATTTTAGACTGGGTTTTGATGTATAAAAAAATATTCATGTAGATCATGATATAGACATGATTATTAATAAATAATTTATATCATATTAATTATGGAAAACAAGTTTACTTTTTTAGATTTTGATTTGCTCAAATCAAGTTTTTGTGGAGTATTAAAACAATGATCATACAAAAATTTTATTCGATAAGTTTCTAGGAACCAGTAATTATATTGAGGGGAGTTTTAGCAGATTACTAAAATTAATAATTTATTTTTTGTGGTTCTAATTTAGTTTAAATTTTTTTTTAATGAACAAAATTAAAATTAAATTCACGAGTTAGATCTACTTACTTGAGTTATTCCTCCTTATTTGATCCTCAATCCATGTACCTCGAAGCCCTTATCGTTCACGATCCGCTTGAGGAGAAAGCAAAGATGGAAGTGGGGGTTTTCTCTTGAGGTAGAGAGAAAGATAGGATTTGAGTCTTCATATAGGTTATTAGATATTTTAGAAACCTGAATCCCAGTTAGATTTAGATTGCATAATTTAGTAGTTAGGATTAAGATTGGAGTTAGGATTTGAATTTGAATTATGATTATATATTTAAATTAGATTATATATTTAGATTTGGATTGAGAATAGGATTGGGTTTTGGGTTAATGGGTAAGGATCTCAATGGTAATGGGTTATAGATTATTGGGCTTTAGTTAAAAGAAATAAGTGATATGAAGAACAAGAAAATAGAGAGTGGGCTCGCGGACTTAGCTTTTGGACTTAAGGAAAAATAGAAAAAGATAAAAATACGGAAGTGGACTTGGCTCATGTGGGCTTAGTATAAAACGGAAAAGAAAACAAAAAGAAAAGGAGAATGGGCTGAGCTTATTGGGCTTGAAATGAAAATAATAATACTACCCATTAATAATAATTTAAAATAACTAAATAAAAGCAACAAGAGTCTACAAGTCATAAACAATAATAATACTAATAATGATACTAAATCAAGTTAATTAATAATAATAAGATAATTTTTTAAAATAATTATATAGTATTATTAAATAGGGGATATTACATTCTACCCACCTTAACAAAAATTTCGTTCTCGAAATTTCGATAAAGTAAGGAATGATAAAATCAAGTTAAAAGAGAAGATAAGGCTTTCACGCCACTTCTCACTGCATCATAGGTCCACTCGCTTCCGCTGCGCGCTCTAATCTCTGCTACTGGCTTCAACGTGGAGTGGCCAAGCTAAGGAGGCAAAATCAGGGAAATAAAATTGGAAAGATGATAGGAATCAAGATGAAACCTAGATTGCACTAGAAAAAAGAGTTAAAATCAGGGATATCAAAAGATTCAAGAGATGATTCCAAAAGAGAGAACGATCAATTCCAAATGGAGTTAATATCATTGTATGGATAGTATATGTATATTGCAATATAAATATAACTTGTTTCATGTTACTAGTAAGATCTTGGTTCTCTTTTTATGTTGAACGCGGCTCTGATACCAAGAAAATCCTGTCACGCCCCGCTTCCCAAAATATGCGGAAACGGAGTCGCGACGAAGGTCAGCGACGTATATACGCGAGGAAAATACCCCACGCATACACGCTAAGCCTAAAGTAACCTGAATAAGCTACAAAATCTACTACGATAAATCAATATCACTGCAATATGACATATAAATATCTAACACAACGATAACAGATGATTAAAGGAAAGAAAATTGCAACTGGATGCGATAAAGATAGAATCAGGAAATAACATGAATAAAAGAGTAAGAATACCTATAATCAAGAAAACAAAGACTCCAGCTCCTCGTGACGTGTAACGATCACACGAACACCTAAACAATATAAAAAGGTGTCCAAAAATCCCTGGATGTGTGAATCCAGGGTCGTCAGAAGCGACCTAATGAGTGTGTGTGTAAAGGAAAAGGTGTTCGTGCATAACAACGCAAACATTAACAACATGATAACCGAAATAAAATATAACAGAATAATCAATATTAAGAATAAAGGTATGAATGATATATAATTGGTATCGTGACCAGTAATGTCAAGACGTGTAACCTAACATATGTCACTAGTCTGGTATACAAATCTGGTCATGTGTATAATCATGTCTACCATAATTATATATATGTACAGTCAGGTGGTTACGGTCAGTCACAATACATTATAAACAGTTTATCATTATTAATTATGTCAGCGAACCACCAGTTGCCATATGTAATAGATGTATCCCATACTACGCCTACTACACGCGCCAATCGAGGTCCTTAGTTAGTGAAACTGATCGGTTGGAGATATTATCTGTGTTTTAGGTGTGTCCCGTGCATACCCGGGACCACGGCCCAGACTCCTAGCGCTGAACCAGGACCTACCGCAAGGTAGTCAGGAACATGTATAACACGTTAGGTACATGTATAACATGTATAACAGGAACAGGAATAGGACGGGGTGCCAGTCACCCCACGGGAACCCTGCAGTGAAACCCTCTTTCGGCTGCGCAACCTAATCCTAAATCCACCCAAAATACAGATGTTGTCTCCTCCATCAATTTTTCCAATCCCAGTGTAAATTGTTTAATATCAGGTTATTTAGATTTTCAAGATTATTTAGTGTACATGTTACCTAGACTACTGGGATAACTCGGTGGGTAACAACGTCAACATGTGTAATCAGGATACCGGTGTAACAGTATATGTAATGTCAGTGAATAGGACACAAGTATAACAGGATATGTAACAAGTATAACATGAGGGTGTTGTTACCGTGTAATAATATTTTTCCCATAGTTAAGTAACATGGACAATAGTATTAGGTAGATATCATGCATAATCAATCAAGTTTCCTAGGCAAATCATGATATTCAGGGTGAGTCATGATCTGCTGTCATGAATAGAATAATCCGACAAAGTATATAATCAACTCAGGTCCTCAAAGTCATCGACATACTTATCCTCTAAGTCACTGATATATCTGAACCTCAATAACTGAAATAAATAGAAGTTCTGATACATCTAATTAAATCCTCATATTTTAATTTGATCAAGATTATCACACACTCTCACTCTATCAAGGTCAATCACAGGATCCCAAGGTCAAGTAACATATCAAGTACACATATTTAAAAACCCACCAAGCCAAATCAAGTCAACCCAATCAACGTCTATTCCTCAACCCCCAAGTTAACTCAAATTCAATCGAGTCTACCGACATGTTCAAGTCTAAGATTTCATTTTATCAATAAAGATCTCCTATTTATTAATAATCAATATCCCAATCAATCAAAATCATAACTATGCAGTGTAACATCCTCGATCAATATAGAGTCTATATCACCTCTATATCTAGTAGTCAATATCAATAATATCTTCAATATATGAATCAAACTCACCAATGCGATAATCCAAAAATAATGGCTCCTAACAGTCCAAAAGTCATTCTCATCGTAGGCACTAGCGTCAAGGGTATATATTCATATATATCCATGTATCGATAAAATAACCTATCAATAAAGCAACATCATGTCTAATATGTCCTCAATATCCAAAAGAGTTCTAATCAGAATAGTCACCAAACAATTTGTCCGACAAATACTATACATAAAATATGAATCTCTGACCTCAATCACTAATCAATCATCCTCAAGATCAATATATTTATATTCTAGGATTCATCATAACTTGGTCAATTACAAGATCAAGTCCAGTTTACGGCATATCAATACTAGGCCTAAGCTAACAATGGCGATTTACCAACACATGAAATGATACTGATACAAGCTCATATCAACTACACAAATAAGTTGATCAATCAATATGTCTCATGAAGTGATACAGTAAGTCACACGGGTAAAATATGATATAAAGTCATATGAAATAATATGAATAAAACACAATAACGAGTAAAGAAGAAAATGATATAAGAACAAACAATCACAACACAATTAAATAAAAATTAAATAAAGAAGAGAAACACTTACAAAATAGAATTATAGAAGGAAAAGAAAACACTCACAATAAAATTAAATAATACTAAAATACTTAATGAGAAGACAAAGAACACTCACAACAAAATTAAATAATACTAAAATACTCAATGAGAATACAAAGAACACTCATAATAAATTAAATAATACTAAAATACTCAATGAGAGGACAAAGAACACTCACCTGAACTCGATCTCAAGTTCAAAGCACTGAAATCATAAGACCCCGATAAATCTACATGAATTATTTCAATAGAAATTGTTAGATTTTAAAAAGGATGTTTTACTTGGGAGTTATAATGCGTTTTAATCTTGATTAATTAGTTCGGGGTAGGAATATGGTTCTCTGAATCTAATGAATTTAGTAAGTTTAGTTTAAATCAAATTTTTTATTTTTGTTTGATTTTTAATAGGCTTAAATCATTAAAATATTTAACGGGTCTAGATTTATCATTAAGGAAAATTGCTTTAAATTGGGTGATTTAATTTAATTTATATTTCTATTTGTCTAAAAATTTTATCATAGAAAGTAAAATTATTGTAGACTATTGTTTATATTTTTCTCTATTTTTTATATTTTTAATAAATTATTTTAACATAATATTCTTTTTTCTTTCTTTCTTTCTTCCTTTCCTTTTTTTTTAATTTAACCTGCAGCCCAGGCCAATCTTAGGTCCAGGCTTAGGGCGGACCAGGCTAGGCCCAGGCCTGGTCTGGTAAACTCTTTTTTTTCTTTTTTTTTTAACCGCGGACTGGGCCAGTCTCGGCCCAGTCCAGGCCAGCTCGGCCCGCGCCTGGCCAGGCCAGGCCAGCAAAGGGCCGGGCAATTTTTTTTTTTACACACACACACACACACACACACACACACACACACACACATATATAGGTGTGTGTACAGTGGGCCGCCCAGCCCACTGTGAACCCATACCCGGCCAGCCCGCACAGACCTAGGTCTATGCGGCAGAGGCTCTCGACCAATGGCCAAGAGCGGTCGAGGAAATTTTTTTTTTTTTGGAAATCTACTATAAAAACTTCTAAAAAATATGTAAATTAAAATTATAAATTGGTAGATCTTCACATGTATTTTAGTTGGATTTTATACTGGGTTTTGATGTATAAAAAAATATTCATGTAGATCATGATATAGACATGATTATTAATAAATAATTTATATCATATTAATTATGGAAAACAGGTTTACTTTTTTAGATTTTGATTTGCTCAAATTAAGTTTTTGTGGAGTATTAAAACAATGATCATACAAAAATTTTATTAGATAAGTTTTTAGGAACCAATAATTACATTGAGGAGAGTTTTAGCAGATTGCTAAAATTAATAATTTATTTTTTGTGGTTTTAATTTAGTTTAAAAAATATTTTTTTTAAAGAACAAAACTGAAATTAAATTCACGAGTTAGATCTACTTACTTGAGTTATTCCTCCTTATTTGCTCCTCAATCTATGTACCTCGAAGCCCTTATCGCTCACGATCTGCTTGAGGAGAAAGGAAAGATGGAAGCAGGGAGAGTTGGATTAGGGTTTTCTCTTGGGTAGAAGAGAAAGAAAGGATTTGGGTCTTTATATAGGTTATTAGATATTTTAGAAATCTGAATCCCAGTTAGATTTAGATTGCTTAATTTAGGAGTTTGGATTGGAATTTGAATTATGATTATATATTTAAATTAGATTATAGATTTGGATTTGGATTAAGTTTAGGATTGGATTTTGAGTTAATGGGTAAGGATCTCAATGATAATGGATTATAGATTATTGGGTTTTGGTTAAAAGAAATACGTGATATGAAGAATAAGAAAATAGAGAGTGGACTCGCGGCTTAGTTTTTGGGCTTAAAGAAAAATAGAAAAAGATGAAAATAAGGAAGTGGACTTGGCTTGTGGGTTTAGTATAAAACGGAAAAGAAAATAAAAGGAAAAGGAGCTTATTGGGCTTGGAATGAAAATAATAAAACTACCCATTAATAATAATTTAAAATAACTAAATAAAAGCAATAAGAGTCTACAAGTCATAAACAATAATAATACTAATAATGATACTAAATCAAGTTAATTAATAATAATAAGATAATTTTTAAAAAGTAATTATATGACATTATTAAATATGGGATATTACAGTGTGGGTTGGGAATCGCCGATAAATGTTCTGCAGGAGCTAAGAAAAGCTTCATGCTGCTGGTTGTGACATAACCTAATGAAAACTAGACTTGAGAAAGTCCAAAACTTTCAGTGGCTCTTCATTTGAGGGGAATGAACATAGAAGAGTGAATAGCACCAATTCCAGGCCTACGGTGGTTGACAGGCTTGTAGAAGATGGAGAACTCAAGTTAGTGGCTAATCATCTCAGGCTTAATCCAAACCTGGTTGAAGGTTGAAGGTCTTTCCATTGTTCTATAGACCCTAATCATCTCAGGGACAATGATCATGTTGCGACGGTCCTCACCGGCTCAGGCTTCTCAGCAGGGGGGTGCATTCTTTTTATGCTTCATGTCGTAATAAAACATCAGAAAACAATCAAATTCTGGTGATTGAAATGTATTCTCAATGCAATTTACTTGATTAATTAAGGAAGCATGCATTTTATGGGAGCAAATCCAAGCTAATCATATATCATATATGTAATACAGAAAAAACATAATCAAGAAGATGAAAATTCAAGGGGAAAGCCAACATATCTTTTAAACAAAACGCTTGAGAAAACTCAGTAACTAGGACAATCATGTTCTTCTTTGACAATGAAATTGATGCTGTGCTTCTTCGACAAATAATCAGTTACAGCTATCAATGGAATGGTTGAGATAATTATTTCACGAGTAGCACGAGAAGAAGAATTAATGTTGACAGAGCTCAAAATAAATATTTGATTATCATCTCAAATCCTTTGTTCGTATGGTTCGGATTGAATAGAGCCATGGGTATAATAACTAATCATAAGATTTAGTACTCAAACACACTGTAATGAGTAATTCTTAAGGAATTAATCCACACATCAAAATAATGAAGTAGTATGATCAAATCATAGAAAAAGCCAATACAAACACAATGAATTACGTGAAAATTCGAATGGGAAAAAATGACAGAGAGGAGAGAATTCCACTACAATAATGGTGATTACAATAAGATTCTATAGTGTGCTAGGGTTTTTGGATTCGACCCTCCCCATGTTGGAAGGGATTCTCTATTTATACATGTGTATCAGCTTTGATAAAGCTGTAGAGTTCAGCTCTATTGGAACACTTAACCGCTTATCTAGGAGGCGATTTGAGCTAAACATTCAAGTTTGAGGTAATTGATTGAGAGTCCTTTTTATCTGGTAGCCTGAGTCTAATTATAGATGTGGCTGATCCGTCACCTAATTGTAACTGTCAAATTCAAATGAAGATTTGGCTTAGAGATAGAGATATCAGTAACTGACTTTATCTCCTCATCTTATCCACATGAACTGCTCGGGTTTGAATCGATCGAGGGATCCCATTTGGAGGTTCTAAAAGCGGCCACGTGTCGCTCGCCTGTTTGGTGCTGTAAAGACACGCGGCGTGATCTCGAGGAGGTTGAAAACTGACCACTATAGATTTTTCCCTCTGCTCCCTTCTCTTTGGAGGAGGTCGGGAACTCTCCCTCGGGGGCAATAGGTTCCTGGGAACTTTGACAAAGAGGGGTGCAGATACAGAAGTGCATTTTGGACCTGGACTCAGGTTATCTGCTGTCGCTTCGGGTTTGTCTTGTACTGGCGTGCATTGCTCTACAGGCCGACAGAGTCTTAAATGTGCATCACATCCACTACAGCGTCGATTAGGTTATCGTCAGTTTTGCAGAATATGGCGTTTAAGGGGGGTACCGCATATCTGAAGCGACGATTTTGATCTAATTTGTCGTAATACATGTAAGGCTTTGATCGAGAGACGGTTCATTCCCCTAGGTTTAAGAAGGCAACAGTGTGGGGCCTTAGGCATTTTTCAAATCTCCGCGTCTTCTTCTCTTTCTTGCCCTCTTCTGATCTTCTGGTTCTCAGATCTTAGCCGTTTTCTTATTTCTGTTATAATGAATAAGGGAGATAGATATGATACGGTCAGCAGTGCGGACAAAGGAAAGGCTGCAGTGGAGAAAGAGAAGAAAGCTTCCTATCATACTAGGATCGAAATGGACTTCGATACAAAAACTTCCAAGCTTTGTGATCAGGAGGCGGTGGATAAATAATTGGCTAGTTATGGCTTACATTTAAATCCGGGGATAAAAATTGAGTTTTACCTCCACGATGTTGACATTTCTTTAGCTCCGCCTAATAAGGACGGTGTATATATGCATCCCCAAGTTTTGGCACCAGGACTAAGGCTGCCGGTGATGAGGTTCATCTGTAGCGTTTTGATTTTTTACAGGGTCTCCTCCTCTCAGTTGTCGGCGGTGATTTGACATACAGTACTAGGGTTCGAGGCCCTCTGTGATTGGTATGCTCCCGAGGCGTATCAGCGTGAGGTCTTCAGCACCGCATACTCGCTAAGGAGGACCATTCAAGATGCGCGCTACTTTGCCCCCCGAGCGGGGTCAATATGGCCAATAGCGACCATGGTATGTGAGATATCATGGTTCGGGTGACCGGTCCATGGGAGGCCAAATCAGAAGATGAGCTTGGGGCCGTCCCGATAGCCTGAAACTTGGACTCCAGATCTCATGGGGGAACCTTGCACACCACCAATGTTGAGAAAAAGTTGAGGAGATTGACAACCATCAATTATAATAACCGCAACTGGAGTTTGCTGCTAGACCAAAGCAGGCATACAGAACCCCTAGTCATCCCGAGGGTGCCAGCTTCAGGTAAGACCCAGCCTGCCTCCGAGGCTGAGGAACTTGCTCGGGAGGAAATCCTCCCATCTGTAAATGTTGGGAAGTCGAGGATCTCGGTACGGATGGTTCCCACCAAAGAGAAGAGGGCTCTCGCATAGTCTTCCCGTCTTTCGTGCCCCGAGGTAAAATCTTGCTTTCTTTAGTTTTCTTTTAGGGGAACTGTTTCTCGACGCTTGCTTTCCTCTTGCTAAAGAAGTGCTGAATACAGTTTGATGTGTCTGACGATGAGGAATAATGAACTTGCTCAAAGCCATGACCACTCCTCTGTTTACTACTGCGGAGCAGTCCTCTGTGGCTGAGGAAGCTGGGTTTGGATCCTCCAACCATGTGGCTGGTGCTCGAGGGGCTTCGCCCGTCATCGAGACTACTGCAGAGGTTATGGATACGGCCCCGTAGATGCCCGCGTGGCCTTCTACCACTGAGTTGCTCCCCAAGGGTGGGATTGAGGTAACGATGCCCCTACTTTGGACAATGCTGGGCTTCAGTCTCCACACAGAGAGGGTGGACTAAGCACCCTCAAGCTGCGGAGGGCGCAAGGGTAGCCGATGATGTCGGCTCCTCAGAGTATTAGGATATAACGGATAGGATTAGGAATCAATGAAAGAAGAACAATAATAATAATAACAACATATATATATCTCAATAATGCTAATAATAATAATAATAATAATTACCAAACAATAATAATATTAATTAACATTAACAATAACAATAATAAGAATATTCACAATAATTAATATTAATAATGGTAAATAATAACAATAACAAAATTAACAATAATATAATAAACACTAATAATAATAATTATAATTAACAACCACAAAACTATTAATACCTATAATGATAATTAACAATAATAATAAGAATAATAACAATAACACTAATAATAATAATAATTAATAATGAAATGATAATAGAAATATCCACTACCAATAATATCTATCATAATAATAATAATAATGACAGAAATAATAGTAATAAGCAATTAAAATGTTGATAAGAATATTAGTAATTATATATAAAGCCAAATTACCATTTACCATCTTAAAATAATTTGCATATTTAATATAATAATAATCACAAGAAGAAGTAATAATTAAGTTAATAATTAACAATAAAATAATTGGTAAATCAAAATAAATACTTTAGGAAAATAGAAATACAATATTACTAATTAGGGATATCACATTATTCCTTCGACGTACCAGTCTCATGGAGCCGTGACCTAAACTTGTACGATTGGTTTTGCTCGTATTCAGGTTTTATTCGATTTTTATCAATTTTATCGGTTTTATGTTAGTTTAGGAGATTACTTGTGTTGCTTATCTGCTTTACTTTCCGCCTCCATACCTACTCTTGTATGCATGTGTCACGATATAGTTTTCAATACATGCTTATGACTTGGATTTATCGACACACATGTGCTTATCCCTGCACGCCACTTGACATTCATCACACCACTCGTTGGGAGTTCTGACTCCCTTGGATTCTTATGTCCAGATCTCGAAGCTTGAAACTTGTGGATTCTCCCAATTGCTAATCAGAGATGCGCAGCGGAAGCATGGATCATCGGCAGACCGTCCAGAGTCTTTTCCTTCCAGGCCCCTTGCTCGGCTTTCGAGTTTTCCTATTGTGACTCGTGAGTGCCTTTCGTACAGTTCATAATTGTATATCACTTTGTATTCTGGCATTTACGCCTATCGGTGATGTAATATTCTTATAATATCATTTCAAACATGTGATAACTTTGTAATTGTACTCATATGTTAGAATGTATAATGTACCATATATTTTCAAGCTCTGATTCTTACCTGTACTGATGCTTAGTGTATATATGTGAGGGTATTTTTGACTTATGTACATACGTCATAGTAACGTCTCCGTACCCGTGGGATCGGGGCGTTATATTTCATCTCGAATTTGGAAGACAAGTCTTTCTTTATTTTTTCAATTACAGATTTTCTTTTGAAAGCGATGAACATATCGTCTACATACAATAGTAGATAGATGTACTTTCAACTCGATAACTTATTGTAATACACATATAGGTCGTAATGACTTCATGTGTACTTCTTGCCTCTTATGAAGTCGAAATTCTTGTATCACTGCCTTGGGGATTACTTTAATCCATATAGCGATTTCTTCAGCTTACATACCTTATTTTTCTTTCCTGTAGTTTTGAGCCCCATCAGCTGAGACATATAGATCTCCTCTTCAAGATCGCTCTGGAGAAAGGCGATCTTCACGTCGAGCCGATCAAGTTTCAACTCATGCTGTGCTACCAGTGCCAACAAAATCTGAATAGACGAGTGCTTTATAACAGGTGAGACTACCTCGTTGTAGTCAATATCTTCTCATTACGCGTAGCCTTTAGCTTCCAATCTGACTTTCTAGTGTACAATGTCACCTTTGAGAGATCCATGTTTCTTTGCATTTACCCACGTACAAACAATCACCTTCTTTCTCTTAGGCAACTCTGAAAGTTCCCAAGTGCCGTTCATGTGTAGAGAACTCATCTCTTCCATTATAGCATCCTTCCATATCTTGGACTCCGACTGATTTTCGCTTCCCTGTATGTAGACAGAATTGCCTCCTCAACGACAAGGCGAGCATAGGCCACGATCATGTTAGTAATGAACCAACTAGGCTTACGCGAATTTCTCCGAGTTCTTTCAATTACAATGGATTGTTGACATCACCCATAACCTATCCTTGATCCTTATCATTATCATCAGCATCCTGATTGGCTACATGAACCACTCTCTATCACCGCGGGTATGATCTCCAATAATACTGATCTTTCTAGAGACGGTGAAGCAGCATCACTCTTCACCTACTGCAATACCCCTTCTGTCTTTTCACTCTCTACCTGTTGAGAGTTCATAGGCTTCATCATTGAAGCCTGACATCTCTGCTCACAATAAACTTCTTATCCTTAGGATCTTAAATTTTGTAGCTTTTACACCTTTCTTGATCTACGAACACACTTTCTTCGCTCTTGGGTCCAATTTGTCTTCCTTGATATGATAGTAGGCCAGATACCCAAATACTCATAGCGAATCATAATCAGAGCCACTCTTCCTGACCAAGCTTCCAGAGGAGTTTTACCTCCTATCACAGACGATAACAACTTGTTAACGATATGACAAGTATACGCCAATGCCTTAGCCTAAAAGATTTCGATATGCCGGCCTTGGATATCATGCATCGGACTTTCTCGAGCAAGGTCTGGTTTATCCTTTCAGCCACCCCATTTTGTTGCGATGTTTCCCTTACTGTGAAGTGTCTTTCTATACTTTCATCAAGACATAGCTGTAGGAAAGGATCACACGTATACTCTCCTCCATTGTCTGAATGGAGTACCTTGATCTTCCTTCCCGTACTCTTCTCCATGTTTTTCTTTCACTCCATAAACAACTCCAGGACTTTCCCTTTGTGCTTCATGGTATATACCCAACATCACATACAGTAATCATCTATGAAAGACAAAGTAGTGATTATCTCCAATAGATGGTATCTTGTTAAGTCCCCAAACATCTGTGTGAATATAATTCAGAATCCCCTCGGTGCAATGAGTCGTGGTGCCAAATTTCACTTTGGTCTTCCTTTCAATGACGCAATATTCACAAAAAATTCAATTTGTAGGTTTTGACACCTTTTAATACACCTTGCTTTGTAAGAGCTTGCAAAGACTTTCCCCTGTATGTCGAGCCTCATATGTCAAAACCGGATGCAATCATCATCTGAATATGTAGAAGTTATTGTTGACACTCGAAAAAGACAGAACTCCCGCATTCATCTTCAACCGGTCTGAACGACGTTTAACTTATCGACATCTACAAAAGATAAGTCGAAGACAAGCTGATGACTAGAGACAAGGTAGTAACATGGACATTACTAATCCAGTAAAGCAGATAGTAAGCCAAAGTTGCCTTTGAAGAGACCAAAGCAGGCCTAAGACGCTAAGTTAGTTCAATACTTAACCTGGCATAAGCCAAGGTAAGCTTCATAGCTCCGCATGGAACTAACAGCTTCGCCTAAGCTTGGTTGGTAGCCTCGCTTTGAAGCTAACTATTAGCTTCACCTGAAACTTCTCATTTAGCCCCGCCAAAGGCTGATCCAGGAGCTTCGCGCCAGAAGCTTTATCCCTAGCTGAGTCATAGCTCCGCTATTGGTCGAGTTTTAGCTTCGCACGAGGCTCTGAAGGTAATTTTGCCTGAAGTTATGAGCTAAGTCTTAGCTTCGCATGATTTAGCTGCGCAACGAGCTTTGCCAGGTCATCAAATTGACCGTTTTAAAATCTCACAAGAGATTAATGGGTGAACCCCACTAATTTAGTGGGATTAATGCCACTTTAAGTGGGCGGTTACATCCGCCCACTTCGTCTGATATTAAGTGGACACAATTAAGCCATAATAGCAAGAAGCCATTCACACGAACCCTCTACCTTCGCCAGAAGCTCACAAGGAGCGTCGCGGCAAGGTCATTTGCGAGCCTCGCGCGAAGCAAAAGACTGATTCAGCTTTGCTGAATTTAAGGAGCGGTTACACCCCACATTTCCTAAAAATAGTCCTTGTTGAGCCAAGACACGGGAGGAGAGGAGAGACACGCGGACAGAGAGGAGATCGGTAACAAATTGCCAGAAGAAATTCTTAGGAAGAGGGTTCTTCGGTTCTCCTGCTTCGAAATCTTGGATTTTCAGAACCAAGCGAGAAGGAAATCCTATCAGGAGGCAATGTGATTGTCAGATCGATTGCATCGTCAAAGGGATAAAGTGATCGAGCGCTAATCAGATTCCTACCAGCACATTTTTCAGAAATCTCAGAGGAGATCTACCTGTAATTTCTGTTTAATTACTTGTATTTTTGCTCCACAATATTTTGTAAGTTTTCCCACGAATAGCAATTTCAATGGAAAACAAGATGGCGACACCACTGGGGAGATCGGTCTTCTGGCGCAACAAGGAGACAGTGTCGCAATGCAACGATCAGAGTCTTGAGCCCGTCATTTTTGAAAACTTGGTCATTCATTTTGACCAAGAAAAATTTGAAGAATTGCTCTCTGAGGGTAGTCCAGTGCTCCACGCTTGGAAGGACAGGAAGATCTTGGTGGCCAAGGCTTCAGAGCACAAGCCAGCCTTAGCCGGGCGAGCAACTGGAGGATCCTCGTCCCAACTCCTCTCAGCCTCCTGATTGGTAGTGAAAAGTGCATTTTTATCATTACATTACCATCACATTTTCATACTTATTCTTATAATTCTGCACATTTACTAATATTTTATGATTTATTGTGTGCAGGCCTCGAGAAATAAAAATAAAAGAATAAAGCCTCAAAAGAAGCCCAAAAGCCCATATTCAAGCCCAATGCAAAAGTTGCAATTATCAAATGTCAAAATTGCAATTGCTAAGGGCAATAGTTGCAAATACTAAAAGAAGAGGGAAGGATAGACTTCTATTCAACCCTAAACACTTGCAGGATGAGGATAAAAGCCAAAGAAGAGAGTGCAAAGATAAGGAAATTCGTTTAAAAGATATTGGGAGATTTGAGATATAGGTAACTTGCTTCCCAAGTTATCTCGAAATCCCAAGATAAAGAGCCAGGATGCACCTTCCAGAAGACTACGCCCAGATGGACGGACCAGGGGAAGCCACGCGCCAAAGCGCGTGGCCATCCGCCACTACCAGGCCGCGGAAACGCGGCCCAAGCCGCGTTTCCGCGGTATTCATGTCGAGTCTGATGATAAGATTTTTTGGTAGAGTCGTCCCGGGACTCTACCTCCTTCTGCACCTATAAATACCCCTGCAGATGCAACACAGAGGGCGTACAGAATTTAACAGAGAATCCAGTGCAAAGTTAGGGTTTCTTTTAGGCTAGGTTAGGTTTTTCTTTTTCCTTTTGTAATTTTTATTTTTTTTATGTAACTGAGAGGAGAGGATATTTTCATGGAGGAAGGAGATCAGCTTGTATTGAGGTGACATCGATGTAAGTAGTCCTTTCCTTCATTGTTAATAAAATCAATTCAAAGTTTGTTTCTTTTTATTTATTATTCTTCTATTGTTGTTTTCTTCTTGTTCTTCTATTTTGGTTTATTTTCTCTGATGACTTGCAAACCGTGAGATCCGAACACTTCGAGACTGCCTAGCCCAAGAAGAGCCCTTGATGGCCTATGGAGATGAACAAGCCTTCTCTTTAGTTTGTCTTTTCTTTTCGTAGTGTAGATCGCGAAGGTGGACGATCCTATACGCCATACTTGAACGCCTTCCAAGACAAGGTAAGTCGTTGCAACAGATCAAAGGTAAGCAGGTTGAAGAGGTATGTATGTGTTATAGTTTTCTTTGTAATTTTAGTATAGATCCACATCTTGTAACGCCCCGATCCGGAGGGTACGGAGACGTTACTGCGACGTATATACGCAGGTCAGAAATACCCTAACGTATATACGCTAAGCATCAATACAGGCAGGAGTCAGAGTACGGAAGCACAGTGGTAATATACAATCCAGCAATAATAACACCAGTACACAGTTATCACAAGGCATGATATAATATCTGAAGAATATATGATTACTAAGAAGCACAAAAGCAGGATGCACAATATGAAATACTGAAAAGTACTCACGAGTAGCAAGATGAAAATCTCGCGAGCCGATCAAGAAAAGGCGGGAAGGAAGAGGGTCTGGACAGGCAACCGCTAATCCACGCTCCCGCTGCGCCACTCTGATCAGGTATAGTAAGGCTAAGGTCTAAACTCCGGGATCTGGACATGAGAATCCAGGGTTGTTAGCAACCCCAGCGAGTACATAGAATAAAGCCAGATGGCGTGCATAACAGGCACACGTGTACATGATCAAGTGATGTGGTCCAGGCATGCGATACAGGAAATGACAAGTAATATAAGGAAATGACAGTAAATCTGAGATCAAGTAAATGCATGTATATCAGTAAATCTGAATCAGAAAACATGCATGAAAAGCGGTATAGAGAGCAAAGGTACACATACTCATGCGACAAAAATGGCAACATGTGATAAATGCACTAAACACGCAATAAATAAGTATGGACAATCTTAGTTGCATAAGCTCAGATTATGGATTCATGGAGTGATACGTCAAGGGATAATCCAAACAAGGAAACCCTTATCTATATACCACATATCCGGTGTCACCATCATCTGAGTTCATACAACTTGAGTTGCCCTCAGGGTAACAGAACTAGAGCGTGACAGTAGTTATCATAGTATCACAGAAGTCATGTGTTATAAAACAGGGTGTCAATTCAGAGCATAATACTGTAAATGGAGAATATAAAGGTGTTGCATTTAATTAATCCAATAATAATAGTCAGTACCATCTGATATTTCAATCGCCTCCCTACCAGCGTCTCACATCACTGATAGTCCATACTAGAGTTCGCACTCTGTAGAACTTACCCGAGTCTGATATGTGAGTACCAGAACCCGAACAAAGGAGAGACCAAAATCACACGTTCCTAACATTACTACTGTTTGGTTGTTTTATGTTATTCATCCAATTCATATGCTTTTGTATGTGCTAACCGGCACACATACATCCACTTATGAATAAGACGAGTTATTATTTGGAAACTGATAAATCTGATGGCTCATATTTATAGTGGGTCCCATCTCTGCTCGGGACTAGCTCAGGAGTACAGGTTGCTGCTTCTGGGGACTTATCATTACGCGCCCCACACGACACTTCAGATTCAGGCTACTACTTCCGGGGACTTATCATCATGCGCCCCACACGACACTTCAGAAATATCCATTATAAATATGACATCAACCGGTTTCCATCAGTTTCCCCCACCCAGTGTAAGTAGAGTATTTTATTATGCATATTGTCCAAAGATAATGTCCACAAGTGTATACAGTATAACCATAATTATCCAACTACAGGAGTTAACAGGAGTATAATATCAGGAGTCCCTCTTTTTCAGGGGTTTAGGAGTACAGGAGTCCAGGAGATACAGGAGTACATGAGATACAGGAGATACAGGAGTGCCAGATGTCTGGTCACATAGTAATCATGAATATGCCAAGTCATATAGGTACCATGTGTCAGGTATCAGGTGTTATATATATCAGGTGACAAATATAGCATGTCAAATACCGGTGTCATATATCAAGTGTCAAATATAGCATGGCAAGTACTGGTATCGAGTATCACATGTCAAATATAGCATACCGGTGTAAAAAGTTACAGTGGCAATGACTAGGCACATAAAGGTAATAGCAAAGCATATAGCAATACAGGAAATGTATTAGCATAATGATAAAATAGATGCATGTTAAAAGAAATTGTACTCGCCTGAAACCGGGGTAAAATACCGGTTAAAGTCCAGAAATCGGCGAACCGTTCGAGTAAACCTCTAGCCCACAATTATATATTAAAATATATAATTATAAATATTTATATAAATTTTAGAGAGGGAATGAGAGAGAGGAGAGAGAGAGAGGAGAGAGAAAGTTGTAGGAAAATGAGGTGTTTTTAGAAATAAATTTGGGATTTAAAGGAGGAGGGTATTGATGTAAATAGAGGGAAGTAGTTTTTGGAATGAAGTGGGGGTATTTGAGGAAAGAGAGAAAGTTAGTTTATTTAGGGAGAAATGAAAAGAAAAAGGAAAGAAAGAAAGAAGAAAGAAAGAAAGAAAGGAAAAGAAAAAGGAATGGAGGTGGGAGTGGGGGTGGCCGGCCGCCGGCGGTGGCCGGCCGGCCTGGCGGCGGCGGCGGCGGCACCGGGAAGGCCGCGCGCGCGCTGGTGGGGAGAGGGAGGGTGGTGGGTTGGTTGTTGTTGTTGTTGTGTGGAGATGGTGGTAGTGGGTGGTGGTGGTGGTGGTTGTGGTGGTGGTGGTGATGTTTGGTGGTGTTGGGGAGTTAGAGGAGGTGGAGGAGGTGGTGATGAGTTGGTTGGAGTTGGGAATTTGATGGTGGTGATGGGGAATTTTGGAGAAGATGAAGGTGAATGGTGATGGGTTTTGGGTTGAATTGAAGAGGAGGAGGTGGAATTTGGGGTTGATGGAAGTGGAGGAGGGTGGTGGGATGATGGGGGGTGCGGTGGCGGCGGCTTGAGCGGTGGTGGTGATGGTGGAGGCGGTGGTGGTGTGGATGCGTGAGTGGGTGTTGGTGGGTTGAAGATGAGAATGAAATGAAATGGAAAGAAGGGAGGTGATTTAAGTGGAGAAGAAAAAGGGAAAAGGTAATTTGAAATGATGAAAGGAGATGGAGTGGGGGGGAATGGTGCTCAGCCCATGCCCTGCTGCCGCTGCTGCGTTTTCTTTGGCGTGGGAGAAGAGGTGGAGCGGAGGAGAAGAAAAGAAAAGAAGAAAAAGAAAGAAAATGAAAAGAAATTAGAAAAATTAAAAGAAATGAAAAGAATAGTTAAAAATTTATAAATAAATATTTTATTAAATAATAAAATTGATAAAATATTCTGGGAGTAATAAGTAGAGGAGTTGAGACGGAAAAGCTAGAAAAGAAAAGAACCGCAAATTATATTATTATTTTAATAAGGCAAAAATTTAACTGTTTCAGAATCCTTCCGAAAAATTCTTAAAAATAGAAAATATTATTCTAAGATACTCGGTGAAATCGGTTTCAAAAAATATAATGTAGTTTTCAAAATAAAAATCCCGGAATCTTCCGGCGATACCGGTCGACACCAGATTCGGTCAAATTTTGATAAATTTTGAAAAATCTCAAAAAATGGTTTTAGCTAGAAAATGATATTCTAAGATGTACTGTGAAAGCTGATTTTGAAATTTAATCCCATTTGAAAGCTAAAAATCTGGGAATCAGTCAGCAATGCCGACCGACACTGGTTTTGGAGATTTTGCAGAAAAATTTCGAAAAATTCCAAAAATCATGAAAAATCTAAAATATTAGAAAACAGTCTTTGAAACTGAAATCGGTCAAATCGGACTACCAGAAAGTCAAATCAGGCTACTGGTTTGTATCGGGTTCCCGGTCTGGGTCAGGACTTACAGTAGATCTGAGAATCCAGATCTGATACTCAATAATATGAGAGATCACAACTTAAAAACTAATATTAAAAGAAAATTGTAATAATATGATCGAAAAAGACGGGACACGTATCTGGGTACGTATCCCGGGAACGGGGTGCTACACATCTTCCACATCTTTTCAAATTCTTTTCTTCAACTTCATTGTAAATAACAAAATAAATAAAAAAAGAGATAACTTACTTAAACGCTTCCATCGCTAGTCCCTCCCTGAGGATCACGACCCGCATAGTCATTGCTACAGCGGATTAGAATTGAGTACCTTGCATATCTTGTTCTAAATCTTACATTCTTTATTTTGTTGCACAGGTAAATCTCAATCAAAATTTTTGGCGCCGTTGCCGGGGAGGGACGGTAAGTTTTTCTCTAAATAAAAAAATTAACTAATTCTTTTATTCTTTCCGTTTGCAGGTTTAGAGAACAGGAAAACTAACAGCAGAAGTGGACATATAGCAACTCTGTGCCTCTGCCCTCGAAGGCAGAGCATCAGAGCCTACTACAGTGCCGCGGATCTGCGGCAATAGCCGCGTTTCCGCGGCCTTAGTAGTTCATTATTGACATATTTTTCTGCAGGTTGCTACAAATTGTAATATCTGTTTTCTGCGCTGTTAAATTTTGTTCTATGATAAACCTGCACACTACTAATTAATCAACAGTAAAATACTTGTTGAAAAAGATAAATAATTGATTAGACGTTTGCATTTTAGGCACGTGTCTTTTCAATTCATTTATTTTTACTGTTGAAGAGTGCTGGAGCAAGGTGCGTTCGCATTGCATGTAGAATAGGACTCATCTCTTGGTTGATTTTCATTGCTTTGAGTGAATCTTATTTACATATCTTGTACACTTGCACAAACTTATCTTAAGGGAACTAACCCATAACAAGATAAGGTGGGGATTTAATCACCCTTCCTTGGCCCAAAAATCATATTCCAAGTACTCACTAACCCAAGCCTAACTAAAAATAACTAGACGTTGGCCCTAGGGACATCTCGGACTCAATTAGGAGATTATCCTAAGGGGAACAGTGCTGGAAGTTGACTCCTGCCAAATCAGTGTCTAGGAAGGGGATTGAGGGCCGAAAGCCCGAAGATTGGTCGTTATTTAATTAAGGAATGTCTTTGACGGAAAACCTCCCACCAATCTTGCCCTGACCTGGCTGATTAACTTGTGGTCAAAGTCTGCACCCTACCTCCCGTGGACAGTCTAACCAGTTAGGAGTCGTCTAGGTCATAGGTCTACCCCAACTTAGGTTAGAATTTTTTCTTTTTTGTTTGCTTATTTGTTTGTTTTCTTTTTTGTTTGTGTTTGTGTGATATGGCATATAATAATAATTTTTCCAATTTTAATCCATATTACACACCAACTTCTTTTTCGGATATTACCAACCCGGCATATCATAATTTTGACCAACCAAGTGTGTCGGAATGGTCTTATCCGAATGAATATAACCCATACCCCCATCTTATGACCATAATTTTCATACTTTCAACTCTTCACAGAGTTCATGGGGTTTCACTTCCCCCGAGTCCAATTTTCAACCGACTTGTCCTCCATATCCACCTTGTCCACAATATTCCCAAGAGTCATACTCAGATCCACCCATTCAGAATAGAAAACCATCTATCCGGGAAATGATGAGTATGCATGAGTCCAAGCAACAATCACCATCAATCTTAGACATGATGATGCGTGAGTCCACCGACTCACAAATATATCACGATTACACTTCCTCTTTTCAAGTCCAATCACAAAATGATGCACCAATTGACTATGAAAAGATGCTTAAAACCATGACTCAGGCTAGATTAGCTCGTGATCATGAAATAGATATGATGGTTCAATCTTTACGTTCTCACCGTCCGGCCAATTCTTCTTTCGCTGACCACTCTCTTAGAGACGAAGAGTTACGTTGCTTTGGACAACAAGATTCTAATTCAGTACCATCATTTGAGCTTGCCGAAACTCCAATTGATAGTTTGGCAAGTTATTCCTTTCCTGAAATAGAACTTGAGCATGAATATGATCCTGATCTCCCACTTGGTGATTCAATTTTACTTCCTGATTCAATAATGACTCCGTGTCTCCACCTGATTTTACTTTTCCCGAGTCAACATTGGATCCTGTAGCAATTCATCATGAAATTGAATCACCCATTTTTGATGATCATATTGAACTTGACCAATTTTGCAATTTTGAAAGTCCCATGGATAAATTGGCAAGTTCTCATTTTTATGAGCTCAATGAGATATGTGACCTAGATTCTCAAATCTGTGAGCAAGTTCAAATTCCCGAATCATTATTGACTCCTGTTTTGTTACCCGACTTAGGTAATCTTTTAGAGTCAAGTTTGATTCTCACACCTATCATTCCTGAACTTGAATCACCAATATTGAGTCACATTTCATTGTGGGAAAATGATTGTGGACTTGAGTTTCAACTTCTTGATTTGGACCCACTTCTTGAACCAAGCCCGACTCCTGAACCATTACTCGATTTAAGTTTCTTTCCTGAGTCGGTATTCGTTCCCGCACTTCTGACATCCAAGTCAATCATTCTATCTTTTCACACTCCATTTTGGGACAAGACGGTTGACACAATTGACTCTGAAATTAATTATGAAATCTGGAAATTTGATGGGGTGGAATTATTAAAAAATAATAATACATACATTTTAGTGGGTTATATAAGAAAAATTTCTGGTGGGTTCCTCCGAATTCCACAAAAAGTAGATTGGGCCGCATTTCGTGGACCAATTAGACCACCACCGAAACCACCACCTTGAGGTAACTTCTGCCTTCCCTTCTTCTTTTTCATGCATACATGCATACATTCATACATTGAGAACAATGCATGAGATAAGTGTGGGGGTAGGCTTTACTAACATACTAACATAGGTAGAAACTAACAAAAATTTGCTAACTAATAAAAAAAAATTATTATAAAAAGGACAATATTTTGACTTATCTTTTGAAAGAAACCTAAGTTAGTTTTAAGAATTAGGAAAATCATGATTAGGATTTCTAAAAACTTGGTCAAAATAAATAAATTGTTGAATTTTTAGGTATAGGAGGAAAATTGAATAAGTAATTAGTCTTGATTTTTACCTTAATAAAATGTGCATACCTAATGCATATCTAGGATTCTAAGACAAAGACCCATGTGCCTCATAAATAAAAAAAAATCACTAATTAAGCTGGATACATGTGCCTCAAGAAGCATAAGTATTCACGCCTAAAGGTGAGTTTATAAATAAGCGTCCTTAGTTTTGTGGCCTAGTTCACTCGAATTTGAGTCCGTTGGGTGTTTTCTCACCCGGTGCCCTAAAACCAACTAGTTTGGGAGCCACCGACTTTAAGTTCGCTACATGGGTAGATTAGAAAGCCTAAGAAAACTAAGAAATATTATGTATGTATTAACACATCTAATACTCAATTAGTTAGGTATGAAGGCCTCAAGAAGCCTTGATGGTTATACGAAAGAAAATTAGATTAGTTATACATATTAAAAAAAAAAGAAAAAAAATAATAACAATAAAGAGGCATGAGAGTCCAAGTTAAGGAATTCCTAGTAAAGATTCACAATGATGCATATGACTTTTGGTAACGAAAAAGACTATACAAAAATTCAATTTTGACCCTTACCTAAAAAGGAAAACAATTTACTTTTTAAAGACTAAGTTTAAGAATGAATAAAATGATAATCCTAAAACTTATAGACTACTTAGTCTCTTCAAACGTATTTCAAATATTTTCCTTTTTATGGATTTTGTGGGTGTAATCCGCTGAAAACCCTCACGAGACAACACTCGTCCTCTAGGGTAACCTAGAGGTTTAACGGCTTGTTGCACATGCTAAGTGCAACCGTGATTCCTACGAAAGTGAGTTAGATAGATTAATTTTTCTTTTCTTTTTCTTTTTCTTTTTTTACTCGAGGACGAGCAAAAAGATAAGTGTGGGGGTGTGATTGGTAGTGAAAAGTGCATTTTTATCATTGCATTTACCATCACATTTTCATATTTATTCCTATAATTCTGCACATTTACTAATATTTTATGATTTATTGTGTGCAGGCCTCGAGAAATAAAAATAAAAGAATAAAGCCTCAAAAGAAGCCCAAAAGCCCATATTCAAGCCCAATGCAAAAGTTGCAATTATCAAATGTCAAAATTGCAATTGCTAAGGGCAATAGTTGCAAATACTAAAAGAAGAGGGAAGGATAGACTTCTATTCAACCCTAAACACTTGCAGGATGAGGATAAAAGCCAAAGAAGAGAGTGCAAAGATAAGGAAATTCGTTTAAAAAGATATTGGGAGATTTGAGATCCAGGTAACTTGCTTCCCAAATTATCTCGAAATCCCAAGATAAAGAGCCAGGATGCACCTTCCAGAAGACTACGCCCAGATGGACGGACCAGGGGAACCCACGTGCCAAAGCGCGTGGCCATCCGCCACTACCAGGCCGCGGAAACGCGGCCCAAGCCGCGTTTCCGCGGCATTCATGTCGAGTCTGACGATAAGATTTTTTGGTAGAGTCGTCCCAGGACTCTACCTCCTTCTGCACCTATAAATATCCCTGCAGATGCAACACAGAGGGCGTACAGAATTTAACAGAGAATCCAGTGCAAAGTTAGGGTTTTTTTTAGGCTAGGTTAGGTTTTTCTTTTTCCTTTTGTAATTTTTATTTTTTTTATGTAACTGAGAGGAGAGGATATTTTCATGGAGGAAGGAGATCAGCTTGTATTGAGGTGACATCGATGTAAGTAGTTCTTTCCTTCATTGTTAATAAAATCAATTCGAAGTTTGTTTCTTTTTATTTATTATTCTTCTATTGTTGTTTTCTTCTTGTTCTTCTATTTTGGTTTATTTTCTCTGATGACTTGCAAACCGTGAGATCCGAACGCTTCGAGACTGCCTAGCCCAAGAAGAGCCCTTGATGGCCTTGGAGATGAACAAGCCTTCTCTTTAGTTTGTCTTTTCTTTTCGTAGTGTAGATCGCGAAGGTGGTCGATCCTATACGCCATACTTGAACGCCTTCCAAGACAAGGTAAGTCGTTGCAACAGATCAAAGGTAAGCAGATTGAAGAGGTATGTATGTGTTATAGTTTTCTTTCTAATTTTAGTATAGATCCACATCTTCCACATCTTTCCAAATTCTTTTCTTCAACTTCATTGTAAATAACAAAATAAATAAAAAAAGAGATAACTTACTTAAACGCTTCCATCGCTAGTCCCTCCCTGAGGATCACGACCCGCATAGCCATTGCTACAGCGGATTAGAATTAAGTACCTTGCACATCTTGTTCTAAATCTTACATTCTTTATTTTGTTGCACAGGTAAATCTCAATCACCTCCACTGAGGCTACAGGTGCCTTAAGTAAGGCTAACTGGGTTCCCTGCGAACCTAAAACTTCGCTTCTCAAGCAGATGTGGAGGCCGAAGAAGAAAGCTCCATGTGAAGTTTCAGGTGAAGCTCCACCGCAACTTCGTCTATCACGCGAAGACAAAGGCAAACTGCCTATTCAGTTTGGCAGCATTGCCGAGGCTATTAGCCGCGAGGCTAAATAGGTATCTCTGCCTTCGCCTAATCTAGGAGCAGTGACCCCTTGCGCCAACCTCATTTTCACGAGCGAAGTTATTGATGGCGTGGCTAACACAGCGCCAGTACCTCAGGGTACGAACAAAGTTTTCAGCTGCAAGGCTAAAACTGAAGCACTCAGCAGTGCTAGCCACCTTCGCTACAAGGCCGTGAACAAAGCACCACAGCGTGCTTCGCTCTCAAAATCTTCCAGCGAGTCCGCTCTTCGGAGCGGAGTTAAGGGATCATCCCTGGGCTCTGATAGCGGTGCTTATGCAGCTTCAGCACCTAAGGGTGCTACCAGAATTCTCAGCCGCAAAGCTGGGACTAAAGTACTATGCAGTGCTAATTGCCTCCGTGGTAAGGCAAAGGACGAAGCATCGTCCCGAGCTTCACTTCCAAAGCCCTCTGGTGCTAAGTCTACTCCTGAAATTAGAGCTATAAGCAAAAAGGTGATTTCAAAATCACCTGAACAGACCAGTGCACGATCCGCTCGAGTCTTCGCGCTGGATCGCTTAAACTCGGTTAATCCTGACCTGCGAGAGTTCTTAACTAACAAGCAGAAATTAGAACTACTCCATACTGTTGACACTTAAAAAAGACAAGATTCTCATTGGTCCGAACGATGTCTAAACTTGTTGACATTTACAAAAGACAAGGGACAGACGAGCTGAAGACCAGTTTTCACCCACCTCCAAGGGACAGGGAAGCGGTTTGGACTCCACTGATCCAGCAAGCAGAACAGTGAACCCGGATTGTTTCTAAACAGACCTCAGCAGGTCTAAAATGCTAGCATTTAGCATTACATTAGCCCAAGGAGATAGCCTCGTTTGAGAGGCTAGCATCATCCAGAGCATCGCCAGGAAGCTAACTGATAGCTTCGCCGAAAACCCTCTTTTCAGACTTCGCTAGGAATTGCCTCTAGCTCCGCTATGAGCTTCAAAGCGGGCAGCTCCGCTATCAGCCTGCTATGGTCAACCTTTGACCAATCAAAATCCCCTGATGAGATCGGATTCAATCTAATCAAATCCAATCAGGATTCAAATATGGCAGGTGATTGCCGCAATCTCTTGACTCTCTTGAAACGAGTAAGAGGATCAGGGAGAATCTCCTAACAATATGGAAAGGATCAAAACAGATCAACCGACTTGCCATTTTCTAGCTCCGCAGAAGCTATCCTAGCCTCACAGTAAGGCTACTTTCCAGATTCAAACAGATTCGGTTCAATCTGTTTCCATATCTTCAAAGGGGACGATTATACCCTTGCTCTCCCTATAAATAGCCCGTCAGGGGCACAAAGGAGAGAGATCGATCAATCGAGAGAAATCAACAGAGAAGGAGAGATCGATCAACGGAGAGGAATCAAGGAGAGACGCATGCATACGGGAGGACTCCACAAGCAGAGGCTTCTTCACAAGGCACCGCGTGCTCTCGAATTCAGAGACTTTTTAGAGAATTGCTTTCTCTAATCAGGGTGTTGATACCCTAACATCGTCCTTCTTCTCAAGGAATCTCCGGAACCAGGCGAGAAGGAATTCCTTATTGAAGGCGATTTTGAGAAGCAGCAAGAGGGTTCTACCAATCCTCTATTCTCTGATTCCCCGAACCAGACGAGAAGGGAATCTCATCGCTCGCATCGTCAAAGGGACAAAGTGGTCGCGCGCTGACCAGACTCCTATCGGCACATTTTCCCAGAATCTCTGAGGAGATCTACTTGTAATCTTTTGAGAATACTTGTAATTTAGCTCCTCAAACTTTTATTGTAAGTTTTTCCCCTTTGCAAACATAATGGAAAATAAGATGGCGACTCCGCTGGGGACTGTATTCTCCTCTGCTGAGAATCAAGTGTCGCAATGCGACGAACAGACCTTCGGGTCTATCTCTGAATTCAGAAAAGCCGGTGCAGCCAGATCTTCTCTGGCTAAATCTTCAAGCAAAGTCTCTGCGGAGACGGAAAAGGTTCTCTGCAAACCTGCCGCAGTTCTCTGGCGCAACAAGGAAACATGCCCGCAGCCCAGATCCTGCACTTCTGAGAACCTGGTCATCCAGATCGATCAAGGAAGATTTGAAGAAGTCCTCTCTGGGGGTGGCCTGATGCTTCGAGCACGGAAGCACAGGAAGGTCTTCATGGCCAAGGTTTCAAATCAGAAACTAGAGGCAGAATCCTGCCAGCACCCCGCAGCCCCGCTTGTGGCTATTCAGGTTCCTTGCGAACCTAGGCGTCCCCTGTCAAGGCTGATATGGAAGCCTAAACAGGAGTCTTCAACCAAAGCTCCCGGAGTAGTCACGCCGAGACTGCGCCTCTCCCGCGAAGAAAAGGGTAAGATGCCCATCTGCCCTGACGATGCTGCCAGCCATAAAGTCACGACGGCAATCATACCGTCATCTGAATCAAAGGCAGCAAAGCCTCCTGTTAGCCTCGCTCGCACAAGCGAAGCTATTGTACCACAACGAATTCACTGGGTTCGCAGCCGCAAGGCTAAGACCGCAGTGTTATCTGAGGTTGATCCCCTTCGCAGCAGAATAGCGGGCAAAGCACCACAGCGTGCTCCGCTCCCCGATTCATCAGGCACTAAGCTCGCACCTGTCGGCGAAGCTAGCGCCAAAGTACTATTCAGTACTAATCCCTTCTGCAGGGATAAGAAGAACGGAGCATCATCCCTTGTACGCTCCATAAAGGCCTCTCCACGGGGTTGTTCAGGCTCTGTTGAGCCTAACCTGCGACAATTCTTGACGAACAAGTGGGAATTGGAGTCTCTCCAAACCACCTCCCCCTGTTGTCAAAGAGGATGCCGACTTGTGACAATCCATTCAGCCCATTGTCAGCAATATCCAATCAAGGTGGCGCCTCCGCACCGTCAATCGGTGTTTGACCGGTTGTCCGCACATGCCATGAAGAGACATCATGAAAGGAGTGCTTCGCGAGGCCCAGCCTTCGCATCCGTCAACATGACCGGAAGAGGACAAGAGCGACACAGGGAAGGTCATATATCTGATGATACCCCTTTCGGCTCCCCAGATCCAGATTATAGCCCGGGCTTAGGTGAAGTCTTGGTGCGCGAAGAAGGTGTTTTCCGAAACACCAGATCCAGGGTAGCGATACCCTATAATTATGAACAGCCTTCTTCCTCAAAGGCCCTGATCTCGCCACAGTCCAGGCGATCACCCCAATCATCTGATGGAGAAGAAGAAGACAGCGGGTATGCCTCTTCAGCAACGGTCAGTTCTGTGCGAACGGACAAAGCATCGGTTAATATGGCCGATAACGCCAATGACGACCTTCGTCAGCGTTTGGAAGCTCAGGAGCAGACCTCTAGAACTCAGCAAGAGGCCCTGGACAATATTCAACAGATGCTCGCTCAGCTCCTCAGCAACCGGAATGATGATACCGGGAGCAATCATGAGGAGGGACATCTCAGCAATGATCCGCCCAAGACGGAGAAATCTAAGGGAGGCTCTTCCCTGGATGCCGAAGTCCTTAAAGGCCTTCAAGCTCAAATCGCATCCCTAGCTCAGAGGGATGAATTAAAGAAGGTAGGGGCAGTCCGTCCTTATCCGCTAGAGTGGGATTCGGTGCCATATCCGCCAAAGTTCAAACCACCAACGTTGCATACGTATGATGGTAAGAGCTCACCCAATCAGCACATCTACTATTTCCGGTCCCAGACCGGTAATGTTCTAAACAACGACGCCATCATGGCTAGGTTGTTCATCGGCACCTTGAAAGGGGTGGCATTCGACTGGTTCCGAAGCCTTCCTCAGGACTCTATCAATTCCTGGATCGACCTGGAAACTCGGTTCCTCTCTCGCTTCTATGAGGATGATACCGAAGTGACCATGGACAAGCTCCTTTCCACTGTACAGAGGAAAGGCGAATCTGTCCGTGAATACATTGAGCGGTTCAGAAATCTATCTCTGATGTGCCCGGCAGGGATGCCATTACCCATGCTCTTACAGACATGCAGGCACAACTTCTTGGATCAAGTAGAAGTCCGCATGGGGGCTGTCAAAGCCCATACTTGGAAGGAATTGGTCGAACAAGCTGAGATAGCCGAGAAATCGGCTAAGAAGTTCGAGCCATCCGCCCCTAGGAGCAAATGGGGCGCGAACAACAAAGGGCGTAGCGATCTCCCGCAGTCTTCTCAAGCTAAAGGGAAGGAGATTATGTCCGTCGAGCTGACCGGGGACATGCAGTCAAAGGCCAAGAAGAGCGGCGTCAACAGCCAAGAGCCCAAGTTTCCTCCGAAGCAGTACTCCTTCAGAGATGACCAGGTGGTCACGATATTCCATCTGCTCCACAAAGGGAACAAAATGAAGCTACCGGATGCTCGGCGTCCCAATGAGATAGGGCGTACAAACGACCCTAAATACTGCCTCCCCACAGGATCATATCCTTCCCAGAGCATTCTCCTTGACGGAATCATGCTCTAATAATGTAGCGGAATACAATGCTCTGCTCATCGGTCTCCAGCTCGCCCATGGAATGGGGGTACGCTACCTTGAAGCTTATGGCGATTCAAAGCTGATCATTAGCCAGGTAAAAGGCGAATATGAAGTCCGCCATGAGGACTTGGTGCCTTATTATCATACAGCCATCGAGTTGGCTAGCTTATTTGAAGGCTTCTACATCGGGCATGTGTCCCGATCTCAAAATACCAAGGCGGATGCTCTCGCTGCATTAGCGACAACGCTAGCCTTACCGGCCGACACCGAGTATCACCTCACAGTCGCAACCCGGCATCTCGTATGCTCCAAGCATATGCTAAAGATTCAAGAGGTCCATAATATCTCCGTGGGTCTTGAGCCGAGGGATTGGCGCTTCCCTCTCATTGACTACGCTCTGCACGGTCTGCTTCCAGACGATCCCAAAGAAGCGGCGTCCATCAGACGAAGGTCGCTCCGTTTCTACTATAATCCCACTTTGAAGACACTCTACCGTCGTTCATATGACGGTGTCCTCCTCCGTTGTCTCTCTCATCCAGAGGCACAGGAAGTGCTTAAAGAAGCACATGATGGCATTTGCGGAGCTCACCAGCCGGGTCCAAAGCTTAAAGACAGGCTGCACAGACTTGGGTACTACTGGCCGACCATGATGGCCGATGCCACCCAATATGCACGAAGGTGTAAGGCGTGCCAGGTCCATGCAGACTTCATACACCAACCTTCGGAGTTGCTCCACCCTACTGTTGCTTCATGGCCATTTGAAGCATGGGGAATCGATGTCGTAGGGCCAATCAGTCCCTCTTCGGCAAGAGGTCACCGGTTTATCCTGGCAATAACCGATTACTTCTCAAAATGGGCAGAGGCCACACCGTTGGCCGAAGTTAAAACCTCCAATCTGGTTAGCTTCATCAAACACCAGGTCATCCATCGATTTGGTGTACCCAGACGGATCATCCATGACAATGGTCCCCAGTTCGTAAGTCAAGGGTTCTATCGGTTCTGCGATAAATACCGAATTCAGAATATGGCTTCAACCGCCTACAATCCTGCCGCCAATGGCTTGGCAGAGGCATTTAACAAGACAATCATCAAGCTGCTCAAGAAGTTTGTCTCCTCGAACAAGCGAGATTGGGACGAAAAGCTCGGTGAATGCCTTTGGGCCTACCGGACTACGGTTCGGACACCGACAGGTAATACGCCTTTCTCCCTGGTATATGGGTGCGAAGCGGTCATCCCATTAGAAATCCAGGTGCCATCATTGCGAGTAGCCCTGACTACTAAAATGACATCAGAAGACAATGATCGCCTGCGTCTTCAAGAGCTCGAAGCCCTGGACGAGAAGCGGCTGCAAGCTCAGCAACACATCGAGCTATATCAGGCTCGGATGTCAAAAGCCTTCAATAAGAAGGTCAAGCAGAGAGTCTTCCACAAAGGAGACCTAGTCTTAGCCGTCAGACGACCGATGATTATGACGCACAAGACCAAAGGCAAATTTCAGCCTAAATGGGAAGGACCGTTTGTGATAGAGACAGTCTATTCAAACGGAGCATACCGCCTTACGACTGCAGATGGCGACCTCCTCATGATGCCGATCAATGGCAAGTTCTTAAAAAAGTACTATCCTTAATCAAGGATCTTGCTCTCGATCAAGTTAACATTACACCTCTGATCGAGATCCGCGCGTCCGGAATGCGCACAAAGAGAGCCTCTCTCTTTCTCCAAGCATATCAAACCTGTTGATAGCTGGGGGTTTGCTTAAAATCCCAAGGGACCTGCTCCCACTTGATTCCCTCTCCAGAATCACCTACCAATTCTCATCCATAGAATGGTAGGACCACATATATTCCGCTGTTATGTTAACATTAAACCTATGACAGCAATCCCCTCGTTTCTCCTCGAGATAACGAGACCTCCAAAATCACCTACCAATTCTCATCCATAGAATGGTAGGACTACATATATCCCGCTGTTATGTTAACATTAAACCTATGACAGCGATTCCCTCGTTTCTCCCCGTGAAAACGAGACTATTCCCAAACTCCATTGCTATTGAGCTTAGTGGCGTCTCAATTGGTTACGTCATCGCGACCTCTGAACCAGTAGACGGCTAAGTCTCAATCTTGAGCCCTGTTGACATTTACAAAAGACAGGTCTCGATACTTATTGACATTTACAAAAGATAAGTATCACCTATTTTGAGCTTGTTGACATTTACAAAAGACAAGTCTCAATCCCGAGTCCTGTTGACATTTACAAAAGACAGGTCTCGATACTCGTTGACATTTACAAAAGACGAGTATCACCTATTTTGAAGCTTGGTGGCTTCTCAACCAGTTATGTCATTGCGACCTCTGAACTGGCAGATAGCCAAGTTTCATCTACCATTGAACTTAGTGGCGTCTCAATTGGTTACGTCATTGCGACCTCTGAACCAGCAGACAGCTAAGTCTCAATCCCGAGTCCTGTTGACATTTACAAAAGACAGGTCTCGATACTCGTTGACATTTACAAAAGACGAGTATCACTCATTGTTGAGCTTGGTGGCTTCTCAACCAGTTATGTCATTGCGACCTCTGAACCGCAGATAGCCAAGTCTCATCTACCATTGAGCTTAGCGGCGTCTCAATTGGTTACGTCATTGCGACCTCTGAACCAGCAGACAGCTAAGTCTCAATCTCGATGCTTGCTGACATTTACAAAAGGCAAGTATCTCCCCTTTTAGCCCCGCAATGGGCTAACCTCGAGACTGGCAACATCTCAATTGGTTATGTCATCGCCACCTCTGAACCAACAGACAGCCATGCCTCATTATCCAAACAAACAAAGACGACAAAAGAAAGAATTTTTATTAAATTCCAAAAGGATGGGATACATGGAGGAGCCTATAGGCGTACATGATAAGATCGGATCCGATCTCCAAGCGAAGCTAGCCTCGTCCTCCTGTCATCAGCAGCCTGGGCCAGCGCCTGTGATCTTAGCTCAGCCTCATCGAAGTCCACCGCCTGAGCCAGACGAGCCTCGACCTCCGCCAAAGTCGCCCTCTGTGACGACTTCTGCGCCGCCAATTCGTCACTTCGAGCCCTGAGCTGCTTAAGCCACGCAGACTCTTCATGACGCATCTGTGTAGCCTTGGATAAGAGGAGATTTGCCTTCCAGATCATCTCTTCAGCCCTTTTAACCTTATCTTCAGCATCAAGAAGAGCACTGTTGGAAGCGTCAATTGCACTCCCAACCTCTGCTTCCTCTGTTTCCAAGGACCTCAAGTCAGAGGAGATAGCCTCAGCAGCCTCTTGAGCGGCGAGCTGAGCCTCGCGCCTCTGGGCGACAAGACGTGTGAGCCGTTCATCAGCCAAAGACGCTGCGTCGGAACAATGGAAATGGCGCCATTCCTCCACGTCCTTCTCAAGGTCATCTACCAGGAGCTCTAAAGCAGCAGCTTGATGGTACCCCTCAAAGTCCCGGATACACTCAATGCCACGGGAAAGGACCATCTTCAGCTTCGAGAACGGCACAGGCGAGCCCTTCAAGACGAGACCGATAGTCTGCTCCAAGCTGTTATAGAAGCTGTCGACCAGATTACCGATGAAGTCATTCTCAGCTTCATCAACCCTTGAGACAACCTCGGAGCAATCTACCCTCCCAGTCGACACCGCGGCAGAAGAAGAAGCGGGAACATCGACAGCAGCAGGGCAAGCCAAAGGTGACCTCGGCGGAGTCCTCAGCGACACCAGCATGCCAGCCACCGCGGAGGTAGGACTGGCAACCACCTCCTGAACAGCAGGCTCGACAATCAAAGTCGGGGAACTAGGGTCCACGATCACCCTCAGCCCCGCACTTGGCAAAATTGCCGGCACCTCACTCGGTGATGTGATTGGGAGTGAGGATACCTCCGGGACTGCCGCCCCTTCAGCCTCTCGCCTTTCAGCTGACGTGGGCTGATAAGAAGGCAAGTCGCCATACAACGCATCCAACATGGCAACATCCGCCGTGGACGAAGCACTCAACCCACCCTCTGACCTTCCAGGGGAAGTTTCCGGCTCCTTCAAAACCGACGCATCTTGAGGCCGAGCACCTGCAACAAAACCATGGTCAAAAGCAGATGCAGTAAACAAGAGGAGATCAAAAGGTCGTCATTTTACCAAAGGCCGATGTTACTTCGACAGCCTCATCAGTCTCTAGGGGTTCCATCGCGAAGTTCTTGCCAGAATCAGCGCGGATAGCCGGCCTGCTCGCCGATTCCTCCGCAGACCACCCGATAGAGCTGGAGGCCATAGGACTTCTTTTAGAAGTCCCAGCGCCCGACGGGCCAATGTCGGCCGCATCACCTCCAGATTCCTTCGAGCGAGTAAAGGAACCAGCTGCAGCTCCATAAGCAAATAGAGGATCATACTGGTCCCCTTGCTCCCCATGCTCCTCAGCTCCTGCAACAAAAAAGCAAATGATGAGTTATTTAAAGTGCGCTGAAGGCATAGTAGATGGGGGCCAATCTTACCAGTAGTCGGTTCAGCAACCGACGGCTCAGCCACTAATGGAGCAGCAGAAGGAGGCACAGCAGAGGGCTCACCCTCTACCACGAGGGTAGGAGTCTGGCGACGGGGCCTCTTCGCCGACGACTTCCTACGGGATCCACTCCCACGCTTCCTTTTGAAGTGGACATCAGAGTCCTCTTCCTCCACTTCCTCCACATGTTGTGAGGGAGCTGTCCTCACTACACCAGATCCGGCTTCACGAGCATCAGCTTCATGGGCATCAACCCATCCCCGCCTCGAAGCAAGGGCTCCCCGCATCAGAAGCCCCGCTGTCATCTACAGCGATGAACTCCTCTATGCCAGGAACACGGACTCGTTTGCCCTCCATCTTATCAGAAGCCTTCTGCCTCATCCGATGAGAAATTAACCTCACACCCGAACGGTTGACATTAAACCTAGCAGGTGTAGAGTTCGAAGCCGCATACCATTGGCAGAAACACAGGGTCGTCCAAAGGCCGGGATCCCTCAGCGGCGTGCGTAGCCACGCTCCAGTGTCATCCGCGGTAAAGAACCGCCAAGCACGAGCCCCATCAATGAGGCTCCCCATGAAAGCCAGGTCCGGATTGGGGTTGCCCACATACAACTGGTCATACCCAAATTGGCGGGCAAACCGGCTCGGGACGTAGGGCTCCAGGTAGCAGGTATCCCCACTCCTGTACAGCAAATGCGAGGGCCGGATACAGACCAGCCACTCGAAAACACCCCGACTCATGGGAGACCGACCTGATTCCACGTCACGGAATTCCTCGTTGTATCCTGCACCCCGCAGGCGAGGAAAACAACGGAACAGGCTATAAGCGTCATAACGACGCACTAACTTACGGGCCTCAGCCACATAAGTTTTCTGCCACGAACGGCCTTCAAAGCGACGGAGAAGCGCCGTTTGAACACCCTGCGGAGGGTCTTCCCCAGCTCCAATCAAACTGGGACAGTGCAAGGCGAACAACGCCATCAAGTAGGTGTACGGTAAACCTACCCTAGGATTGGGTCCGTTACAAGGCAGGACGGCACCCTTCCCTCGCCTTGACGCCATTGGCCTGCAGAAAGCCTCCGTCAGTGCACGAAGGCCCCTCTGAATACAACACACCATGGCCGGGAGAAGACCCAGACGGTGGCCATGAACCAAGCGGACGGCAGGCAGCAGCACAGTCGGGTGGTCGATGTCACCCGAAGAAGAAGGCACGACACATTTCTTTAACCAGATGGTTAAGAAGCCGGCTAGCAACGCCTTGCGAGACATAGGCCGACGGGCCTGATGGTGAAAGCTCCGAAGAACATCACCCTTCCCAAGAGGACCATCATCTTCTGCCACGACGATGTCCTTTTCAGCATGCACCTCCATCCTTGCCAAGATGTCTTCTTCAGCAACTCCGCAATGAGCTGCCTCAGGTGCACTAGTCATATCCGGGAACAAGTAGTTCCCCCAGCTCTTCAAGCTCTTCGAGCTACCCTTGCCACCAGTATGGATGCTGGAGCAAATGTGCAAATGGCACATCAATTCCCGATATGTCTCGAGCAGAGCAGGCTCCTGCTTCTCCAGAATAGCCAACTCCGCTTCACAAGGAAAGTACTCTTCGTATGGAAGAGACCCGAAGGGCAAAGCAGAGATCTCCCGCATCTCGTGCAGGGCCATGCCCAACTCACCAACTGGGGTGAAGAAAGTCCCCGAGGCCGGGCAATACAACTCAAGGATGGCGTAGAAGCACGCCACCTTCATCTCGATGCCGTAGCAGGTTGCCCTGACGGCCTCATGGAGGTTTAACCTCTCTAAGTCCCCCTCAAAGTGGGTGAGGATATAGTTGGTCAACTCCGCCCACCACGATCTAGGAGGGTGGACCCAACCAGGAGTCCTGAAATCGGTGGCGGGGTAGTTCCCGTCAACTTCGCAGAACTGAGTGCCAAAGATCCGCGCCGCAGCTGGGTTCTCTCCTACTGGAAGGTCCCGCGATACCTTCCCAGGGTATAGCCCCATTATGCTACGAGGAGGACCAGCCCTCGAATAGCCGGACTGGAATGTCAACCTCCCGACACTCACGGACTCGGCGTTTAGGCTCACGCCCCACGCCATCTTCCGAGCCTAAGTTGCGCTCGCGAAGGAAGACAAAGCAAAACGCCGCTTAGTGGACGGGAGATAGAATCTCTCGCCGTCCAACTGGAAGATCCACTGGCCTTCACCGGCCTGCAGCTGGCGATCGGGATCAGGTGCAGCATCCCCGAACATGAAGTCAGGCTTTCTGTAAGCCTGACGGTCGATATCTTCAAGCGGAGCCGTAGTCAAGATGCTCCGCATGGCCTGCGGACGACCCTCCTGGATGAGCGTATCCCGTACAAGAGAGCTCGGCTCACTGAACAATGAAGCCTGCCCATAGAACTGCAAGCTGATGCTTCCGCCTGCTCGACTGGCTACACCGAACAGACTGTTCTGGAGGCCGGAGGCGTAATGTACTGCAAAAACAGAAATGAGCTATGATTAGTTCACCAATTAAGTGGATGCGAAAGCATAAAAATTCACTAAGGCATAGCCTCGCCCAGCAAGCAGGGCCTGCAAGGCGATAGCTTTGAAAAAGCTTCACTTCATGGATAAGACTGCATCTTTGCAGAAAATATCCAAAGCGCCAGCTTCGCTTAAAGCAGGAAGTGACATAGCCCTAAGGCTGACGTCATCAAAGGGGCATTATGGTCAAAAGTCATCATGACTGAGAGGACTTATTCAAGTCCTTCTCCTCAAACAGTACGGAGATGGCCCAAGTTATGGCTTCGTGCGAAAGCCCAAAGAAGAACTGTTCAGTTCTTACTTCCCTGGTGCAAGCAAAATAGGGAAGTTGAAGGGAAACGAGTTCCCTGATAAGGACAGATCATATTTGATCGTCCTAATGGCCGAGTATTGGCTCCAAAAGATGGAGACCACTCTCTAATCAGACAGGAAAATTCCTTACCGGTGATCGGTCGCTCGATGACCAGAGGAGGAACGCCCTCCGCCGCAGAAGTCGCCACTTCTTTTCCCGCTCGTCTCTTGGGCGCCATTGAAGGAATGCAAGAGTGCTCAAAGTACTCTGAAGCAAAGGAGGAAGAAGAAGAGGAAGAGATAGAAAGTTCTCTAAAAATAAAGGGAGATCTTCCCATATTCAGCCCGATCGGGCTTTTATAGGCCAATCAGCGCCTGAAACGAGGCCTCGAAAAAAGGCCCATGCCGCCGTTTCGAATTAATTCGAAACAGCGCCCGAAGCGCCTTCCCGAGAAGCGCCGGTTCAACTCTACTAAGAGTTAACTTCGCACTAGTGCAAAAGTGCGGACTTCGCACAATCCTTCAAGGGCTTCGCTGAAAGGCCTACCTTAGCCCTCTAAAAAGCGTGCTGCTCGCGAGACATGCCAGTCTCGCGAAGATCATTCGAAGAAAGGACTATGTCCTTAGCTCCGCACACAGTTTAACCCAGCAATGGCCAAACTCTCAGTGAAAGCAAGCAAAAATCAGATGATCAGACGATGAACTTTCATTGATTCAAAAGCAAGGGTACATTGATATTACATCAAAGTTGTGTTTCATACAAACACATTCAGTTGCCCAACAAGATCATTTGAGGCATACAAGCGGTTTTATCTGCTCCCAGGCCAGACCAACGGGACAGGAAGGGCCTTCCTCCTGCATAAGGCTGTAATCAGTGGTGCCACAAGGACACGGTCATTTTTCTCCACAAAATGGCAGGTCTTGCCAGGCCATTTTTGTTGAAGCCTGGCAATAAAGCTTATCGCCGCCAACACGTCAGATCACCTATAATGGGAACTAGTTTTGATGCCACGGATCTGACGGGTGTGAGGCCCGCTCCCCTGAAGTGGATCGTCCCCGACAAAGGCCACCAAAGTTGAAAGTCGGCAACGATGTCAGTGATCTCATTGATCACCTCCGACGAAGCGGCGGCCAGCCTCACCTCAGAACGAATCATCTCGGGTAAGAGGCTGCCAACAGCCCCTGGGACGCGCATTCGCTGCCCCGAATTGTTCCTCCTGCTTAAAAGTAAAGCTTCAACGGGGAAGCATAAGGTAATTTTATGGCTTCTTCCATCAAGTCACCAGACTGGCAAGCATAGCTCGCTGCAAGGCAAATTGGAGCAGGTTAACGGTCAAGCACAAAAGAGCTGCAAAAATACTAAGTCAGATTCTTCGGCGGCAAGGTAATCCAACTTCAGTCAAGGCAGAGGATAAGCCTCGCCTGCACGGCAACCATGGGCTGGTTCAGCAAACGCCAAGTCCTAGCCTCGCCTATACGGCAAAGTCAGACTGATCTTGTGAAGAACAGTCTCAACCTCACCAATATGGCAAGACTGGCTCAACTATTGAAGAAGCCAAGTCCCAAGTCCTGCCTGCGCAGCGGACTTAACAAGCAACGATCTTTCACTGATCAAGCCAAGATGATAGCTTCACAGAAAGCTATGATGAGATCCTTCTCTGCAGCAGCCCATTGTAAGATGAAGAACAAGGGAAGCTAATCCCTGAAGCGAGCTGCCAAAGCTAAATCAAGGGAGATGAGTTCCCTAAAAGCAGTGAAGTCTTTGAATGATCAAGACTTACTGGTCCTTGGCCGGTTAGACAACCAGAGCGGGTTTTCCCACTAATTCAGAGATCTGAGTATCTCTCACAACCAAGAGAAGAGAAGAAAGGCAAGGCATTTCTCTTCAGAGGACCTCAAGTGTCCTATTTATAGGCCCCATAGCCTGAGTGCGATCACCTCAAGCGTGGAAGCACGAGCGCATTCAAGGCATTTACTGCGCCTTGATGGAAGGGACGGTTTTCCCTTGGAACCGTGCAAAGGGAGAAAACGTCTCCCTCATAAAAGGCACTTATGGCGCCTTGAATAAAGGGAATATCCTCCCTTGGAAACGTGCAAATCGGAGAACATCTCTCTCGATTGGCGCGAAAGAAGGAATGATCCTCCTCGTAACCGCCCCACGGCAGTTGGCTTTGAAAGGCAACAGGAGTTCCAAAGCGAACTTATTTCTTGGAAGCCCAGATACTGAGCTACCCCGACGCGAAGCTACTCGCGAACCAGTGCAATTCTTCGGCGAATTCATCCCAAAGCAGGATTGAAGGCGAAGCTGAACTCAACCATCATGGCGACGTTCATACTCCACATACCATCACAGTAGTTCAAAGTGTTTCAAAGTCTGAGCTATTGCAGACTCTCGAAAACTTTGAAGGGGGTCTTGTTGACACTTGAAAAAGACAAGATTCTCATTGGTCCGAACGATGTCTAAACTTGTTGACATTTACAAAAGACAAGGGACAGACGAGCTGAAGACCAGTTTTCACCCACCTCCAAGGGACAGGGAAGCGGTTTGGACTCCACTGATCCAGCAAGCAGAACAGTGAACCCGGATTGTTTCTAAACAGACCTCAGCAGGTCTAAAATGCTAGCATTTAGCATTACATTAGCCCAAGGAGATAGCCTCGTTTGAGAGGCTAGCATCATCCAGAGCATCGCCAGGAAGCTAACTGATAGCTTCGCCGAAAACCCTCTTTTCGGACTTCGCTAGGAATTGCCTCTAGCTCCGCTATGAGCTTCAAAGCGGGCAGCTCCGCTATCAGCCTGCTATGGTCAACCTTTGACCAATCAAAATCCCCTGATGAGATCGGATTCAATCTAATCAAATCCAATCAGGATTCAAATATGGCAGGTGATTGCCGCAATCTCTTGACTCTCTTGAAACGAGTAAGAGGATCAGGGAGAATCTCCTAACAATATGGAAAGGATCAAACAGATCAACCGACTTGCCATTTTCTAGCTCCGCAGAAGCTATCCTAGCCTCACAGTAAGGCTACTTTCTAGATTCAAACAGATTCGGTTCAATCTGTTTCCATATCTTCAAAGGGGACGATTATACCCTTGCTCTCCCTATAAATAGCCCGTCAGGGGCACAAAGGAGAGAGATCGATCAATCGAGAGAAATCAACAGAGAAGGAGAGATCGATCAACGGAGAGGAATCAAGGAGAGACGCATGCATACGGGAGGACTCCACAAGCAGAGGCTTCTTCACAAGGCACCGCGTGCTCTCGAATTCAGAGACTTTTTAGAGAATTGCTTTCTCTAATCAGGGTGTTGATACCCTAACATCGTCCTTCTTCTCAAGGAATCTCCAGAACCAGGCGAGAAGGAATTCCTTATTGAAGGCGATTTTGAGAAGCAGCAAGAGGGTTCTACCAATCCTCTATTCTCTGATTCCCCGAACCAGGCGAGAAGGGAATCTCATCGCTCGCATCGTCAAGGGACAAAGTGGTCGCGCGCTGACCAGACTCCTATCGGCACATTTTCCCAGAATCTCTGAGGAGATCTACTTGTAATCTTTTGAGAATACTTGTAATTTAGCTCCTCAAACTTTTATTGTAAGTTTTTCCCCTTTGCAAACATAATGGAAACACATACTTCTCCCTCTTGTTGTGAAACAAGTGGGATGTCAGTTGGTGATGGTCCATTCAGTTCATTACCGATTAGGACCAGTCTCCGCCACCTTTCCAAACCGACAGTCAGTTTTTGATTGACTATCAGTGCGAGCTCCTACGAAGCATCACAAAAGGAGCAAATCGCGAAATCTACCAAATCTACCCTCTGCATCCGTCAACATGATAGGAAGGGGACGTGAACCGCATAGGGGCAGACGAGCGTCTCGTGGTGCTAACTCCCTTCGTTCAGTTCTTCAGACCCGGACTATAGCCCTGGCTTAGGCTAAGTCTTGGTAGAAGAAGAAGGTGTGTTCTGAACACCAGGTCTATGGTGGCAATACCCTACAATTATGAGTAGTCATCCTCTTCGACTGAAATAACATCACTAGAACCAAGGAAAAGGTTATTAAAATGGTCTGATAATGAGGGAGAAGATAATGGGTATGCCTCTTCAGCAACAGTCAGCTCGGTACGAACGGACAGAGTGTCGGTGCATATGGCTGCTAACGGTAATGATAACCTTCGTCGACGGTTGGAAGCTCAGGAGCAAACCTCCAAGGCCCAGCATGAAGCCTTGGACAACATTCAACAGATGCTCGCTCAACTCCTCACCAATCGAAATAACAATGATACCGGGAGTAATCATAATGAGGAGGAACATAATGATGATGAGCAACCTATGACTGAGAAGTCAAAGGAAGTTCTTCCATTGATGCTGAAGTACTTAAAGGCATCCAAGCTCAGATCGCATCCCTAACTCAGAGGGATGAACTGAAGAAGGCAGGCATGACTCGTCTTTACCCACTTGAATGGGATTCAGTACCATACCCGCCAAAATTTGAGCCACATACGTTATATACGTATGATTGTAAGAGCTCGCCAAACCAGCACATCTATTACTTTCGGTCCCAGATCGGTAACGTTATAGATAATGATGCTATCATGGCCAGGCTATTCATTGGTACCTTGAAGGGGTAGCATTTGACTGGTTCCGAAGCCTTCCTCAAGGCTCTGTCAATTCCTAAATCGACTTAGAAACTCGATTTCTTTTTCATTTTTATGAGGACGACACTGAGGTAACCATGGACAAACTTCTCTCCACCGTGCAGAGGAAAGGAGAATCTGTCCATGACTATATTGAGCGGTTCAGAAACTTATCTTTGATATGCCCAACAGGGATGCCATTGCCCATGCTCTTGCAGACGTGTAGGCATAACTTCCTGGACCAAGTGGAGATTCGTATGGGAGCTTTCAAAGCCCATACGTGAAAAGAATTTGTCGAGCAAGCTGAAATAGCCGAAAAGTCGGCTAAAAAGTTTGAACCATCTACACCTAAAGGTAAATGGGGTATGAACAATAAAGGGCATGACGATATGGCACAGTCTTCCCAAGCCAAAAGGAAAGAAACTATGTCTGTCGAATTGTCAGGGGACGTTCATCCGAAGACTAAGAAGAGCGGTGTCAACAATCAGGAGTTTAAGTTTCTTTCCAAACAATACTCCTTCAAAGACGAGCAGGTGGTTACAATATTCCATCTACTCCAAAAAGAGAATAAATTGAAGCTGCTAGAGGCTCGATGCCCTAACGAAGTTGGACGCACAAATGATCCCAACTATTGCCTTTTCCATAGGATGGTTCATCATCCCACTAACAAGTGCTTTGTCCTCAAGGATAAAATTCAGGCTTTGGTCAATGCTGGAGTTCTGACTCTAAAGTTAGAATAAAAGAACGTCACTACAAACATGGTGACCCTTGAGTTCGGCAAGATCCCAAAAGTCACAATTCCTGATGGCTCTTGTCCAATCCCTGAAGCACGGCTGGAGATAAATGATCCTTCATCCAAATATCAGGAGATCAAGGGTCTCATTCCCTTGACATTAAAAATAGGGGAGATCATGTGGATACACCTAGACCTTGCCCAAGACAAACAATGGGATTCGAAGAAATCCAAGTCAAAGGAGAATCCTACGACGTTATCTCTGTCCTACCAAATGACGACAATATGACAACAGCTTCTCTTAGTGATTCTAAAAGTGAGAGGCATGCTTGCACAGTGCAGGTTGATATACTCTAGCTGACGGGTACTCGATCCAGAAAATCATACTTGAAACAGTATGAAAGAATTACTAATGAGACACAATAGCAAACGACGTCAGTACAAATACCCATGCCAGCTCCAGTCCCGACCTCAGGGAAAGAGAAGCAGAAAGAAGTCTGATTTGACCATGTCCTGAAGAAACCTTCAGGCCCGGGACTTAACATCCTTTTCGCTTTAACATATTGGCCCAGCTGGCTAATATCCCCGCTTGTATCACCATACACGAGCTGCTTCGCCTCTCGAAAGAGACAAGAGAAGCACTCAGGGATGTACTGGCTAATTCAGCATCATTTCTGACACACATGCTAGAAACCCCAAGGGACGACACTCAACCCTCGTGTTCTGAATGTCATCATGTACAGTTGAAAGTACCTGCTATTACTTTCACAGATGAAGACATGCTCCTCAAGGATAACAAACACGATCGACCTTTGTACTATACCGGATACATCGGTTCGACATACATTGAAAGAGTACAAGTTGATCCAGGATCTGCACTCAGCATTATCCCTAAAAGGCTCCTCTACTTACTTGGCATACCGCTGTATCGGTTGTCCGCAACCACTACTACGATATATGGTTTTAACGCAGGGAGTAACCACCCACTCGGAAAAATTTGACTCCGTTGCCGAATCAGAACCTGAAATCAGAAGTGACGTGTTACGTCATTGACACTGACACTTCATATAATTTGTTGTTGGGACGACCTTGGATCCACACTATCTGGATTGTTCCCTCTACTCTGCACCAGTGCTTCAAATACGTGGAGGATGATACAACGGTACAAACGGTGTTCGCTAAGAAATAACCGTTCAATGGGGGTGAAAAACTACTTTACTGACGCTCTCCTATATCAGGAAATCGGTAAAACATCAAAAGAACCATTGTCTGACAACGATGATAGTGGCAATGAGGCAGATTCAGAGTCTGAAGAAGGCACGCCAGCTACTTTGGTCGGTGAACCAATTGTAGCATGTTTCAATATCCTCAATGTAATAATTCCTCTGAGGATGATGATGAATGAGTGATTAATGACAATGCTATCTTTGATTATCCTGCGAGTATCGAATTGTTTGAATCTATCACCAATAGCTCTCTACACATGCGCTTGTATAAACCAAGCATACCAAGTGCATCTGTGAAATGTGTGGAAGGGTGCGTCTTCGTTATCCCTTCATCCAAATGGAGTCAATCACCAATAATATTCAGTAGAGCCCAACTACGAAGGTCTATGGTCACAGATTCGAGTTCAGACTCAGAGTCCCCACAGTTTTTCCATTATACACGATCAACACAGCATATAATGAGAAAAATGGGATACAACTTGCAGCGTGGGAGTGGCCTAAATTTAGGAAAAGGACGACGTGGCTTTCTATGTAATTTCGTGCCGAAAAGGAAACCGGCAAATTATTATGATAAAACACGCAGGGGGTTGGGATATGTTACACCTCCACCTTCTACATCGATTCGATCTGAAGGCAACAAACCGATCCCGTCACACTCCGCCTCTTCCTCCGAGTGGGAGTTAGATGTTAATGTGGGAACGATGTTAGAGAATCTCTCCGTTAATATGACTTCAAGTAGTCAATTAGAGCCTGCGGAAGCTATTGATGTTGAACCATGGGCTCAGCAACTAGATTTTCAGTGGGAAAAGCGATTCGAACAACACGAACCACCTACTGAAGACAAGGTGATTCAGATTAACTTGGGTAGTCAAGATCACCCTAAACATATCTTTAGAAGTGAGAGCTTGTCACTTACAGAGAAAGAAGAATTGATAGTACTCGTAAGAGAGTATATCGATGTCTTTGCATGGAACTACGAAGATATACCCGGACTTGATCTGTAAGTAACCACGCATCATCTGAATATCAAGCCTGACGCCAAGCCAGTCAAGCAACAACAACGACGATTTCGCCCGAACATTATGGAAGCTATTGAAGCCGAAGTCCATAAACTCATCACATGTGGTTTCATACGGGAGGAACAACTCCAGATTGGGTCGCTAACATTATTCTCGTTCTTAAGAAGAATGAAAAAAATTCGGATCTGTATTGGCTACCGCGATCTCAATACAGCCTGCCTTAAAGACGAATTCCCATTGCCCATCACCGATGTCATGATTGATAATACCTGTGGATTCGAAAGAATATCTTTCATGGACTACTTTTCAGGGTATAATCAAATTAAGATGTTCCCAGGAGATGAGAAGCATACTTCATTCCAGACATTAGGGGTTGATCGGGTCGGAACGAGCACTTGAAAACGTGAATTTTGTGAATCAATGTAAAAGCTTATGTGTGCTAATGTTCCCTCGATACTTCCATTATAGCATTGGCTCAACGGGTCGAATTCATAGGGACGGGAGGCGATAGAAGCATTAACAGTTCTTATTCACGTCAGTTGTTAACAAGTTCTTCTTTGTAAAAGAATAAGAAAAGGAGAAAATAAAAGAAAATCTAGAAGTGATAGGTGGAGAAGGTGATGAAAGCGATGTGAAAATAAAAGAGAAGTGGTTTGAAAAATAAAATAGAAAAGAAGATGAAGATTTTGGTAAAGAAAATGAAAACAAAGGTGAATTAAGAGGATGGTAAAACAACAATAGAAAAAATGATAAAAGATTTGGAATTGGTTTTTAAAACAAAATAAAAGAAATCTCATGGCTACTAACTACTAATTGATCCACTAACCATGCTAACCTCTTAGTGATAGTTACCTCACATGGATTCTTGGTCATTACTAATCCTTAGGAGACAATACAGAGCATGGCCTATAAGACTGTTCTTCTACATTCAAACAATACATCCATATCACATAACAAGTTGCAAGTTACTATTAAATCATCAAAACTGATTAGAGGTGAGCATGAAATAAAGAAGACATTACAAGTTAGCAAGTTAGTGGGTTAGGTGTAAGAAATGTTAAAATGTTAGAATCTATCATCATGAGGCATCAGTGGCTCTTGCAAGATCAAGACCTTGTAGAGGCTATTAGATTCATGTGGATTATCAAGTAAGTAGTTAGATGGTTAGTAGTTAATAGTTAGTTGTCATGAGAAGAAGAAATTAGCTAAGCATCATGTAAAAGATGGAGAAGATTACAATGGAGAAGAAAGGAGGCACCTTTATATAGATTGTCACCATCTATTACATCAATCTCTCTCTGAATCTCTCTGCCCTAATACATGATCTAAAAGAAAAGAAAATACAAAATAAAAGAAGAACACCTACACTACCCTATACTAAAAGATAGAAAACCTAGCCTAAATTTAAAATCTGCTTGCATTTCGGCTAAACCCTATAGGCAAAGGGGGATTCTAGAAGATGAGAGATGAGGCCACGCGTCGAAGATCGACGCAGCCGCGTTTCCGCGGAAACACCTAGGACCAAGGTCCATGGTTTTGTTGTGGAGATTCGCGACGCTTCGGGAACCTTCTAGATATGCTCAGATTCAGGTATTTTCATCTGTAAATTCGTCTGACATGCGTAAGGGTCTGGCTTCAATGTATCTTCTAGAAGATCCCTTACTTGGCCTCTAAGAAATGCGGATTTAATTATCCGAAAATAAGTTTAATTAAGCTCATATTACCCTTTTGCCCTCCTTGTCTTGATTATCTGCAAGAGAGACCAAAACACGATTTAGATTGATATTTTATTCATAAATCAGCAGGGCAATGAGATATAATAATGCAAAACTGTAGACTAATCACACCCCCACACTTATCTTTTGCTCGTCTCGAGCAAAACAAGAAAAGAAAAACTATACTATAAATGTTATTACACCACTTTCGTAGGTGACGCGATTGCACTAAGCACGTGCAAACAAATAGAGAGGGAAGGAAAAATCACCTCAAGGTGGTGGTTCCGGTGGTGGTCTGATTGGTTTACGAAATGCGGCCCAATCCAATTTGCGTAGAGTTCGGAGGAACCCACCAGAGACCTCTATAATACAACCCACTAGAATGATGTATATATGGATGATTTTATTAAGAATTTACCCCATCTAATTTTTAAATTTTCAAAATAATTTCGGAATCAATATTATCAACACCCTTGTCCCAAAATGGAGTATGAAAAGATGGAATGATTGATTTGGACTCAAAAAGTACAGGAACGACTACTGACTCGGAAATTTGACTTAAGTCAAGTAAAGATTCAGTAGTCGAGATTGTTTCAGCACGTGGGTCCAAATCAAGAAGTTAAAATCCAAATCCACATTCATTCCCCCACAATGGAATGTGACTTTCTAAGATTGGTGATTCAAGTTCAAGAATGACAGGTGTGGGAACCAAAACTGACTCTAAAATGTTGCTCAAGTTAGGTAACAATACAAGAATCAATATTGATTCAGGAATTTGAACTGGATAAAAAATTTGAGAATCTAGGTCACATTCCTCATTAAGTTCAATTTCATAAAACTAAGAACTTGCCAATTTGTCAATGGGACTTTCATAAGTATGAAATTGGTCAAGTTTAATTTGTTGATCATAAAAGATTGGCGATTCAATTTCACGATGGATTGGCACAGGATCTAATGTTGACTCGAAAAAAATCCTGAAATCATGTAAAAACACCTCAGTCATTATGGAATCAGGCAGTGAAATTGAATTACCAAATTGAGGTTCATGATCATATTCATGCTCAAGGTTAATCTCAGGAAAAGGATAACTTGCCAAAATGTCAATGAAATTTTCAACATTTGAAGTTTGGACAAGTTCAGATGGGTGTGCTGAAATTGAATCTTGGTGTCCAAAATAATATGGGTCACATCAATAGAGTTATAGATATCTAAATTGGTCATAGGGTGATAAGATAGAGTTTCCTTATTTCTTTAAAATCTAACCAATTGACTTAATTGTGTTTTCAACCTATTGATAGACTAGGCAGGAGATTTTTGAAATTGTAGCGCGGACTTCTGCAAGACTTCTATACTCTTTTCTAGATGTGATATTTCTTCAAGTGGACGCTCTAGAAAAAGAGTGTAGGGATCTTGGTTTCTAAAACAATAAGAGTCCTGAGTCAAATCGATAGAATTAGAGATATCTGGATTGGTCAAGGTTGATAAGAGAGAGTTTCTTCATTCCAAAAAATATTGACCAATTGACTCAGTTGTGTTTCCAACCTATCGATAGACTGAGAAGAAGATTTTTGAAATTGTAACACGGACTCCTGTAAGATTTCTATACTCTTTTCTAAGTGTGATTGTTCTTCAAGTGAACGGTCCAGAAAGGGAGTAGAAGAATCTTAGTTTTGAAAAGATAGTGAAGATTGTGAGTCCAAAATATTTTGAGATTGAAGCTTGGACTCACGCAAGAGTTCCTTACTCATTTTTAAGGCAGATGGTTATTCATTATGAGGAGGTGGAACTGAGTAAGACTCTTGAAAATATTGTGAAATTGGAGAGGCCATCATTTTCTGAAATTGTCGCTCAGCCTCTTACAGGTTGGCATCTACACTCTTTTCTATCTCAGATTTTTTTTTCAATTGGTGGTTCTAGAAAAGGAGTATAGGAAGCAAATTTGGGAAATAAATATTGTGGATATTGTGAAGATTGTGGATAAGGTGGTTGAAAATTTGATTCGGGGGAGGTGAATCCCATTGACTCTGTGAAGAGTGAGAATTATTTTGAAAATTATGGTTATAAGACTGGGGGTATAGGTTGTATTGATTCAGATAAGTTCAACCCGGTGTATTTAGTTGATTTATATTGTAAAAAGCTAGGTTGGAATTATCCAAAACAAATAAAGTCGGTGTGAAATATGGATTCATATTAGGAATAAAAGAATTGTTATTGTTGAATTCTATTTCACAAACAATCACAAACAAAAAAGAAAAAACAAACAACAAACAAAAAGAAAAGAAAAATCAAAATCAAGCCTATATTAAGGTTGACCTAAACCTAGACGACTCCTAACTAGTCGATTACCCGAGAGAGGTTGTTGTATGAATCTGACCACAAGCTAATTGGCTAGGTGAGGCAAAATACGGTGCGAGGTATCCATGAGTAAGCAATGGACCTTAATTACGCCAAACCACGGTATCTTCGAGGCGTAACCTCTTAGTCCCCAACCTTAGACACCGATTTCACAAGAGTAAGATTCAAAATAAGTTTCACCCTCGGTCAATCTCTTAATGAGTCTGAGATGTCCCTAGGGGCCAACGTCTATCAATTTTTATTAGGGCTTGGGTTGTGTGAGTGGGGAGGTGGTTTTTGGGCTAAGAAAGGGTGATGAAATCTCCACCTTATCTTGTATGGGTTTTGCCCTTAAGTCCAATTCGTGCAAGCGTACAATATAGATAAGAATATAATACAAAGCGAGAAAATCACCCACGTGTTTGTCCTATAATATATGCAATGCCATATGCAATGTCATATGTACACCTCAGTCCAAATCACAACAATAGAACAAAATACAGTATATTAGAATTGAATTGACACGTGCCTAAATACAAATGTTTAAACCGTTTTAAAAGCATCCAAATACCGTATTTTAGTTCTTTAGTTTATTACAGTGTGTAGGCAATCAAAGCAGAAATTGGCAGTAGAATATAACAATATATGCAACTTGCAAAGTCCCTGCAGAGACAAAATACAATTGCCACAAAATTGCCGCGCTTGCACGGCTTTGCTTTGATTTTCGCGACAAGGTTCTAGAAGCAAGCTTTTTTGCTTTCTAGAGCAGAGGAAGGTAAGCAAGGGTGGCCTTCTGCAATGCAAAAAATCTGTAAAAATTGCCTGCACACCAAACAGAGAAGAAAATATTAACAAAAACGTGAAATCAAAACCATTCCCATCCCCGCAACGGCGCCAAAAATTTGATCGGGTCAGAACGAGCACTTGAAAACGTGTATTTTGTGAATCAGTGTAAAAGCTTATATGTGCTAATGTTCCCTCCATACTTTCGTTATAGCATTGGCTCAACGGGTTGAATCCACAAGGACGGGAGGCGATAGAAACATTAACAGTTCTTATTCACGTCGGTTGTTAACAAGTTCTTCTTTGTAAAAGAATAAGAAAAAAGAAAAATAAAAGAAAATTCAGAAGTGATAGGTGGAGAAGGCGATGAAAGCGATGTTAAAATAAAAGAGAAGTAGTTTGGAAAACAAAATAGAAAAGAAGATGAAGCTTTTGGTAAAGAAAATGAAAGCAAAGGTGAACTAAGAGGATGGTAAAAATAACGATAGAAAAAATGATAAAAGATTTTGGAATTGATTTTTAAAACAAAGTAAAAGAAAACTCATGGCTACTAACTACTAATTGATCCACTAACCATGCTAACCTCTTAGTGATAGTTGCTTCACATAGATCCTTGGCCATCACTAATCCTTGGCTTCAAGAGACGATCAGAGTATGGCCCATATCTTCTACATTCAAATAATACATCCATATCACATAATAAGTTACAAGCTACTATTAAATCATCAAAACTGGTTAGAGGTGAGCATAAAATAAAGAAGACATTGCAAGTTAGCAAGTTAGTGGGTTAGGTGTTAGAAACGTTACAATGTTAGAATCTATCATCATGAGTCATCAATGGCTCTTGCAAGTCATGTGGATTATCAAGTAAGTGGTTAGATGGTTAGTGATTAGTAGTTAGATTGCCATTAGAAGAAGAAATTAGTTAAGCATCATGTAAAAGATGGAGAAGATTATAATGGAGAAGAGAGGAGGCACCTTTATATAGATTGTCACTATCTATTACATCAGTCTCTCTCTTTCTCTGTCTGAATCCCTCTGCCCTAATACATGATCTAAAAGGAAAAGAAAATACAAAATAAAAGAAGAAGAACACCTACACTATCCTACACTAAAAGATAGAAAATCTTGCCTAAATCTAAAATCTGCTTGCGTTTCAGCCAAACCCTGCAGTATTTATAGGCAAAGGGAGATTCTAGAAGATGAGACGAGGCCACGCGTCGATGCCCCACCACCTTGCCGCGGAATGCGTTTTCGCGGCAATACCAGGACCTAGGTCCCTGGTTTTGGTTTGGGGATTCGCGGCGCTTCGGGGACCTTCTAGATATGCTCAGATTTAGGTATCCGTATATTCGTCTAACATGCGCAAGAGTCCAGGTTCAATATATCTTCTAGAAGATCTCTTACTTAGCCTCTAAGAAATGAAGATTTAATTACCCAAAAATGTGTTTAATTAAGCTCTTATTACCCTTTTGCCCTCCTTGTCTTGATTATCTACAAGAGAGACTAAAACACGGTTTAGACTAATATTTTATTCATAAATCAGTAGGAAAATGCGACATAATAATGCAAAACTGTAGACTAATCAGGGGTATACTGCTATCCCGTGATGCCCTTCGGATTAAAAACGCGGGAGCAACTTATCAACGTACAATGAGTACAATTTTTCACGACCACCTCCGAAGGACGGTAGAATGTTATGTCGATGATATTTTGTCAAAAGTCGCGATAAGAATGATTATCTTCCTAACTTGAGAACAATATTCGATATAATGCGGGCTCATCAATTGAAAATAAATCTGACAAAATCCTTCTTGGGGGTTTCGAGTGGCAAGTTCTTAGGATTCATTATCACGTCAAAAGGTATCCATCTTGACCCGGATAAAGTCAAATCTATCCAAAACGCATCCACCTAAGAATCTCAAAGAACTTAGGGGTCTGCATGGTAGACTGACCTATATCAGAAGGTTTATCGCAAAGCTCTCAGGCCGCTGTCAACCGTTCACCCGGCTCATGAAAAAGGGTGTCTCTTTTGTATGGGATAAAACAAGAAGATTACGAGGATATCAAAAGATGCCTCACTAAACCTCGGTCTTAGTGGCTCCCACATCAGGAAAACCATTCTTACTTTATGTGAAAGCTATTGACCATTCTCTTGGTGCTCTGCTTGCTCAAAAGAACGATGACAGCCACAAACAGGCCATTTATTATCTAAGCAGGAATCTGATAGGGGTTGAATCTCGCTATAACCCTATTGAGAAGGAATGCTTAGCTCTTATCTTTGCTATTCAAAAGACGCGGCATTACTCGGTTGGCCAAACCATACATATCATTTTCAGAGTGAATCCTTTGTGTCTCCTCATTACGAAACCAGGATCACTAAATTCAAGATTAGCTAAGTGGGCCCTCCTCCTATCTCAGTACGACATGCTTTGTCCCTCAGAAGGCAGTTAAAAGCCAGGCGCTTGTAGACTTTCTGGCTACTCATCTGGTTCCAGAAAGCTCAAAACTTCATGAAGATATTCCAGATGAGATTTTTAAATCTAATATAACTTTTGAGGATGAAGTATGGCAGATGTTCTTTGATGGATCATCAAGAATAGGCCCTAGAGACAAGATCATTGCTGGGTGGGGGTTGTATTTATCTCACCACAAAACCATGTCCTTCTTAGGGTATTTTCATTGATGGAACCATGTTCCAACAATGTGACAGAATATAACGCTCTACTTATTGGCCTTCAGCTCGCCCATGAAATGGGGGTATGCTACCTCGAATCTTATGGTGATTTAAAACTGATTATTAATCAGGTTAAAGGAGAATATGAGGTCCTCCACGGAGATTTGGTACCTTATTATTATGCAGTCATCAAAATGGCTAATTTATTTGATAGCTTTTACATCGGTCATGTGTCCCGATCCCAAAATACTAAGGCCGACGCTCTGGCTGCACTAGCAGCAATATTGGCCTTACCAATCGACACAACGTATCATCTTACAGTGGCTACTCGACACCTTGTTTGTCCTAAACATGTGTTAAAAATCAAGGAGGTCCATATCACTTCAACGGATTTCGAACCGAGAGATTGGCGATTTTCTCTCATTGGCTATGCATTGAATGACATATTACCGGACAACCCTAAAGAAGCAGCTTCTATCAGACGAATGTCTCTCCGTTTCTACTATGATCCAATAGTAAAGACGCTCTACCGTCACTCATATGATGGTATCCTCCTCCGTTGCCTTTCTAATTCAGAGGCACAAGAAGTGCTTAAAAAGCGCACGACGGTATATGCGGAGCTCATCAACCAGGTCCGAAGCTCAAGGATCGATTGCACAGGCTTGGATATTATTGGCCAACCATGATAGCCGATGCCATCAAATATGCACAAAGGCGTAAAGCCTGCTAAATCCATGCAGACTTTATACATCAACCTCCGGAACTACTTCATCCGACTGTTGCTCGTGGCCATTCGAAGCATAGGGAATCGATGTCATAGGGCCTATCAGCCCCTCAGCAGCAAAAAGGACATCAGTTTATCTTAGCAATAACCAATTACTTTTCAAGATGGGCAGAGGCTGTACCACTTATTGAAGTTAAAACTTCCAACTGGTTAATTTTATCAAGCACCATGTTATCCATCGATTTGGTGTCCCTAGGCAGATTATCCATGATAATGGTCCCAATTTGTAAGCCAGGTATTCTATCAGTTCTGTGAAAAATATCAGATTCAGAATGTGGCATCAACCGCTTATAACCCTGCTGCTAATGGCTTGGCGGAAGCATTCAACAAGACAATTATCAAGCTACTCAAAAAATTCATTTATCAAATAAGCGAGAATGGAATGAGAAGCTCGGTGACTGTCTTTAGGACTACCGAACCACAGTTCGGACCCTAATAGGCAATACGCCTTTTTCTCTGGTATACGGGTGCGAAGCAATCATACCATTAGAAATCCAGATGCCATCATTACGAATCGCTTTAATGACCAGAATGATAAAAGAGGACAATGAGTGGTTACGTCTTCAAGACCTCGAAGCTCTAGATGAGAAGCGACTACAAGCTCAACAACATATTGAGTTGTATTAAGTTCGAATCTCGAAGGCCTTCAATAAGAAGGTGAAGCAAAGGGTTTTCCAGGAAGGAGATTTGGTTTTAGCCGTCAGACGACCGATGATCATGACGCACAAAACTAAAGATAAATTTCAACCCAAATGGGAAAGACCATTCGTGATAGAAACAGTCTACTCAAATGGAGCATATTGCCTTTTCACCCCAGACGGTGATACCCTCATGATGCCGATCAACGGCAGGTTCTTAAAGAAGTATTATCCTTGATAGGATCCTTCTTGTGATCAGATTAATCTTACATCTCTGATCAGGACCTTCAGATCCAAGATATTTGGAAAGAGCGCTCCTTTCTTTCTATAACGGGATCATATTGTTATAAACCAAGTGTCGAGCCGACCGAACACCGGTCCCATCAAAGAAGAACCAAGGTTATGAACTTCAGTTTTAGCCTTATCACTCTTCTCTAATTCATTATCGACTAGTGTCGAGCCGATCGAACACCGGTGACATTGAAGAAGAAATAAGGTGTCAAATTGTTTTAGCTTTGTCACTCTTCTCTAGTATATAAATATGTACCTATCTTCAACTTAGAAGAATAGGTCATATTTTGAAGTCAAGCATGCCTAAGCAATAATTTTAGGCATTCTTCTTTACAATAAGAAGGATGGTTTATTTAGCCTGACTTTTCTATATATAGTGGCGGCCTGCCTCCCTACTCTTGTACGATCAATCGAAGCTCGACCCAACGATAAAAGGTCTGCCCAATCAAATGAGTTTATCCGATGACTTATCAACTCAAAACTCATTGAAGAAGGTTCATAACACATTCTCTTGCAGAACCTTTCCACTATTTCCACATTCATATCAAGACGTGGCGACCGACCAAATGGTGACCGATCGAATGAAAAACACAAATGAGTTTAGCTAATGACTTGTCAAGCCGAACTCATTGAAGAAGGTTCGTGACGCATCCTTCTGCAGAATCTTTCCAATATGGAAATAAGATAAGGATTAACAGAGAGTCCACGAGGAATGATAATCTTCAGATCAAGATCTCGCGGAATCGTGTCCATTCCTTTAATCCCCAGCTCACCTACAGAGTGAAAACTTAGGGGAAGCATCATGTTACTCAAAGAAACGAAATGATCTAACGCCTCAACAACTAAGGATAGAGAAAAATGTTGGCTCTTAAGCCCAACATAAGTCCTCGACAGCTCATCATGCTGAGGGGAATAGCACGGCTAGCCCAACTCAAATGGTAGTTGGTAAAGGTATATCAAATTCGATGACAGTTGAGGATTTGCTAAAAATACTAAGGGACCTATTCCCATTTGATTCCTTTTCAAAATCACTTACCAATTCCCGTCCATGGAATGGTAAGACCATATAAGAAGAAAATTATTTCCCTGACGAAATGATGAGTCAAACCTATCATGTTAACATTAAGCCTCTGATAGTAAAACTCTAACATACTCCCTGGCAGATAAAACCAACATCCCTGCGAATCTGATCAATATCCCCAGCAAATTAAACTCCATTTATTATTCTCCTCAATAGAATGATGGGTTCACTCAAAATTACTGCTCTATTCAAATACCTCTAACAGTAACTAAATCCCTGTCACGTTAACAATATACCTCTAACAGGCTATTTTACAAATCTTGTTCTGAATTCCTATGGAGTTCTCTGGCATATAATCTTTTCATAGGATTCATATTCTTAGCTCCCTAACGAGTCTCTAATAGACTCTCTTCAAAGTCTATTATCTCCTTTCCGAATCCCCAATGAACTTTCTTGGTTGTCATGTTAAAAATATACCTCTGACAATTTCTTCTAAATAAAATCCAACAGAGATCAAGTTCCCACGGAGTTCATAACCAAATCCTATCTTCCCCAGTGGAATTATTTCCTTTATCGTCATGTCCAGCTTGTCACCTCTGAATGGTAAAAATCTTGAACTTGATGGCTTCTCAATCGGTTATGTCTATATTACCTCTGAACCGACAGATAACCAAGTCTCATCTTTTAGTTTAGTAGGGACTATTCCTTTACCGTTATGTCCAGTTCGCCACCTCTGAACGGCAGGGCTCTGAGTCTTGGAATTTTCAATCAGTAATGTTCATATTACCTCTGAACCGATGGGTACCTAGATCTCTCTCTCTCTCATGGTACTCCAACTGTCATGTCCAGTCAACCACCTCTGAACAGATGAGTCCATAACTTTGTTTTCCTATCCTCTATTAATGCTGGGAGTTCTTGCTGTCATGTTAACACTAAACTCTGAACAGCGGTGTGCCAGCTTGAGACTCCTCAGTTGGTTATGTCCAGTCAACCACCTCTGAACCAATGTGAGTCCGGATTCAACCCACCTCTGCAGTCTCTTATAGACTAGCTGTCAAGTTAATATGACTACCTCTAGTAGCAGATCCGAAGTTTAGTGTGTTCTAGTCTATAATGTCTAGTTTATCACCTCTGAATAGACGGGTCCCTAAAATCGGATTCACCTCCACTTTGTCATCATGTCTAGATCATCACCTCTAAATGATAAAATTTTGACCAATCATGTCTAGTTTGTCACGTTCAACTGGCAAATCCTAGGCTTCATTTGTCTTAGTTCAGTAGGAACTATCACAGGTTGTGGTGTCTAATTCATCATAACCTATTCATAAACCGATGGTCTTTAATCTGTTATGTTAATATTTATCTCTGAACAGTAAAGATTGTCAAGTTCACTCTTTTCCATCCTCATCTCAACATGATTTGAGTCAAGTCATTTCTCAAATTTATTTAATAACTAATTCTATCAGTTCATCACCTCTTAATAGATTAGTTATACCTATTTCCTTTCTTTGAGGATTGTAATATAACTTGAAAGTAAGTATTGCAAACTCAGAAGATAAAACAAGCAAGAAATACAATAAAGGAGTCAAATAAAATTACTTTTATTGATTCAAAAAGGGGGATACATGGATTACAAGCTACGAAGGTGCTTTGTAAGACTTGATCCATTCTTCAAGGATGGCCAGCTTATTCTTCCTCTTCTCAGCAGCTCTGAAGAAGGTGTGTTCTGAAACACCAGGTCTATAGTGGCAATACCCTACAATTATGAGTAGTCATCCTCTTCGACTGAAATAACATCACTAGAACCAAGGAAAAGGTTATTAAAATGGTCTGATAATGAGGGAGAAGATAATGGGTATGCCTCTTCAGCAACAGTCAGCTCGGTACAAACGGACAGAGTGTCGGTGCATATGGCTGCTAACGGTAATGATAACCTCCGTCGACGGTTGGAAGCTCAGGAGAAAACCTCCAAGGCCCAGCATGAAGCCTTGGACAACATTCAACAGATGCTCGCTCAACTCCTCACCAATCGAAATAACAATGATACCGGGAGTAATCATAATGAGGAGGAACATAATGATGATGAGCAACCTATGACTGAGAAGTCAAAGGAAAGTTCTTCCATTGATGCTGAAGTACTTAAAGGCATCCAAGCTCAGATCGCATCCCTAACTCAGAGGGATGAACTGAAGAAGGCAGGCATGACTCGTCTTTACCCACTTGAATGGGATTCAGTACCATACCCGCCAAAATTTGAGCCACATACGTTATATACGTATGATTGTAAGAGCTCGCCAAACCAGCACATCTATTACTTTCGGTCCCAGATCGGTAACGTTATAGATAATGATGCTATCATGGCCAGGCTATTCATTGGTACCTTGAAGGGGGTAGCATTTGACTGGTTCCGAAGCCTTCCTCAAGGCTCTGTCAATTCCTAAATCGACTTAGAAACTCGATTTCTTTTTCATTTTTAAGAGGACGACACTGAGGTAACCATGGACAAACTTCTCTCCACCGTGCAGAGGAAAGGAGAATCTGTCCATGACTATATTGAGCGGTTCAGAAACTTATCTTTGATATGCCCAACAGGGATGCCATTGCCCATGCTCTTGCAGACGTGTAGGCATAACTTCCTGGACCAAGTGGAGATTCGTATGGGAGCTTTCAAAGCCCATACGTGAAAAGAATTTGTCGAGCAAGCTGAAATAGCCGAAAAGTCGGCTAAAAAGTTTGAACCATCTACACCTAAAGGTAAATGGGGTATGAACAATAAAGGGCATGACGATATGGCACAGTCTTCCCAAGCCAAAAGGAAAGAAACTATGTCTGTCGAATTGTCAGGGGACGTTCATCCGAAGACTAAGAAGAGCGGTGTCAACAATCAGGAGTTTAAGTTTCTTTCCAAACAATACTCCTTCAAAGACGAGCAGGTGGTTACAATATTCCATCTACTCCAAAAAGAGAATAAATTGAAGCTGCTAGAGGCTCGATGCCCTAACGAAGTTGGACGCACAAATGATCCCAACTATTGCCTTTTCCATAGGATGGTTCATCATCCCACTAACAAGTGCTTTGTCCTCAAGGATAAAATTCAGGCTTTGGTCAATGCTGGAGTTCTGACTCTAAAGTTAGAATAAAAGAAAGTCACTACAAACATGGTGACCCTTGAGTTCGGCAAGATCCCAAAAGTCACAATTCCTGATGGCTCTTGTCCAATCCCTGAAGCACGGCTGGAGATAAATGATCCTTCATCCAAATATCAGGAGATCAAGGGTCTCATTCCCTTGACATTAAAAATAGGGGAGATCATGTGGATACACCTAGACCTTGCCCAAGACAAACAATGGGATTCGAAGAAATCGAAGTCAAAGGGAGAATCCTACGACGTTATCTCTGTCCTACCAAATGACGACAATATGACAACAGCTTCTCTTAGTGATTCTAAAAGTGAGAGGCATGCTTGCACAGTGCAGGTTGATATACTCTAGCTGACGGGTACTCGATCCAGAAAATCATACTTGAAACAGTATGAAAGAATTACTAATGAGACACAATAGCAAACGACGTCAGTACAAATACCCATGCCAGCTCCAGTCCCGACCTCAGGGAAAGAGAAGCAGAAAGAAGTCTGATTTGACCATGTCCTGAAGAAACCTTCAGGCCCGGGACTTAACATCCCTTTCGCTTTAACATATTGGCCCAGCTGGCTAATATCCCCGCTTGTATCACCATACACGAGCTGCTTCGCCTCTCGAAAGAGACAAGAGAATCACTCAGGGATGTACTGGCTAATTCAGAATCATTTCTGACACACATGCTAGAAACCCCAAGGGACGACACTCAACCCTCGTGTTCTGAATGTCATCATGTACAGTTGAAAGTACCTGCTATTACTTTCACAGATGAAGACATGCTCCTCAAGGATAACAAACACGATCGACCTTTGTACTATACCGGATACATCGGTTCGACATACATTGAAAGAGTACAAGTTGATCCAGGATCTGCACTCAGCATTATCCCTAAAAGGCTCCTCTACTTACTGGCATACCACTGTATCGGTTGTCCGCAACCACTACTACGATATATGGTTTTAACGCAGGGAGTAACCACCCACTCGGAAAAATTTGACTCCGTTGCCGAATCAGGAACCTGAAATCAGAAGTGACGTGTTACGTCATTGACACTGACACTTCATATAATTTGTTGTTGGGACGACCTTGCATCCACACTATCTGGATTGTTCCCTCTACTCTGCACCAGTGCTTCAAATACGTGGAGGATGATACAACGGTACAAACGGTGTTCGCTAAGAAATAACCGTTCAATGGGGTGAAAAAACTACTTTACTGACGCTCTCCTATATCAGGAAATCGGGTAAAACATCAAAAGAACCATTGTCTGACAACGATGATAGTGGCAATGAGGCAGATTCAGAGTCTGAAGAAGGCACGCCAGCTACTTTGGTCGGTGAACCAATTGTAGCATGTTTCAATATCCTCAATGTAATAATTCCTCTGAGGATGATGATGAATGAGTGATTAATGACAATGCTATTTTTGATTATCCTGCGAGTATCGAATTGTTTGAATCTATCACCAATAGCTCTCTACACATGCGCTTGTATAAACCAAGCATACCAAGTGCATCTGTGAAATGTGTGGAAGGGTGCGTCTTCGTTATCCCTTCATCCAAATGGAGTCAATCACCAATAATATTCAGTAGAGCCCAACTACGAAGGTCTATGGTCACAGATTCGAGTTCAGACTCAGAGTCCCCACAGTTTTTCCATTATACACGATCAACACAGCATATAATGAGAAAAAATGGGATACAACTTGCAGCGTGGGAGTGGCCTAAATTTAGGAAAAGGACGACGTGGCTTTCTATGTAATTTCGTGCCGAAAAGGAAACCGGCAAATTATTATGATAAAACACGCAGGGGGTTGGGATATGTTACACCTCCACCTTCTACATCGATTCGATCTGAAGGCAACAAACCGATCCCGTCACACTCCGCCTCTTCCTCCGAGTGGGAGTTAGATGTTAATGTGGGAACGATGTTAGAGAATCTCTCCGTTAATATGACTTCAAGTAGTCAATTAGAGCCTGCGGAAGCTATTGATGTTGAACCATGGGCTCAGCAACTAGATTTTCAGTGGGAAAAGCGATTCGAACAACACGAACCACCTACTGAAGACAAGGTGATTCAGATTAACTTGGGTAGTCAAGATCACCCTAAACATATCTTTAGAAGTGAGAGCTTGTCACTTACAGAGAAGAAGAATTGATAGTACTCGTAAGAGAGTATATCGATGTCTTTGCATGGAACTACGAAGATATACCCGGACTTGATCTGTAAGTAACCACACATCGTCTGAATATCAAGCCTGACGCCAAGCCAGTCAAGCAACAACAACGACGATTTCGCCCGAACATTATGGAAGCTATTGAAGCCGAAGTCCATAAACTCATCACATATGGTTTCATACGGGAGGAACAACTCCAGATTGGGTCGCTAACATTATTCTCGTTCTTAAGAAGAATGAAAAAAATTCAGATCTGTATTGGCTACCGCGATCTCAATACAGCCTGCCTTAAAGACGAATTCCCATTGCCCATCACCGATGTCATGATTGATAATACCTGTGGATTCGAAAGAATATCTTTCATGGACTACTTTTCAGGGTATAATCAAATTAAGATGTTCCCAGGAGATGAGAAGCATACTTCATTCCAGACATTAGGGGTTGATCGGGTCGGAACGAGCACTTGAAAACGTGAATTTTGTGAATCAATGTAAAAGCTTATGTGTGCTAATGTTCCCTCGATACTTCCATTATAGCATTGGCTCAACGGGTCGAATTCACAGGGACGGGAGGCGATAGAAGCATTAACAGTTCTTATTCACGTCAGTTGTTAACAAGTTCTTCTTTGTAAAAGAATAAGAAAGGAGAAAATAAAAGAAAATCTAGAAGTGATAGGTGGAGAAGGTGATGAAAGCGATGTGAAAATAAAGAGAGAAGTGGTTTGAAAAATAAAATAGAAAAGAAGATGAAGATTTTGGTAAAGAAAAATGAAAACAAAGGTGAATTAAGAGGATGGTAAAAACAACAATAGAAAAAATGATAAAAGATTTGGAATTGGTTTTTAAAACAAAATAAAAGAAATCTCATGGCTACTAACTACTAATTGATCCACTAACCATGCTAACCTCTTAGTGATAGTTACCTCACATGGATTCTTGGTCATTACTAATCCTTAGGAGACAATACAGAGCATGGCCTATAAGACTGTTCTTCTACATTCAAACAATACATCCATATCACATAACAAGTTGCAAGTTACTATTAAATCATCAAAACTGATTAGAGGTGAGCATGAAATAAAGAAGACATTACAAGTTAGCAAGTTAGTGGGTTAGGTGTAAGAAATGTTAAAATGTTAGAATCTATCATCATGAGGCATCAATGGCTCTTGCAAGATCAAGACCTTGTAGAGGCTATTAGATTCATGTGGATTATCAAGTAAGTAGTTAGATGGTTAGTAGTTAATAGTTAGATTGTCATGAGAAGAAGAAATTAGCTAAGCATCATGTAAAAGATGGAGAAGATTACAATGGAGAAGAAAGGAGGCACCTTTATATAGATTGTCATCATCTATTACATCAATCTCTCTCTGAATCTCTCTGCCCTAATACATGATCTAAAAGGAAAAGAAAATACAAAATAAAAGAAGAACACCTACACTACCCTATACTAAAAGATAGAAAACCTAGCCTAAATTTAAAATCTGCTTGCATTTCGGCCAAACCCTATAGGCAAAGGGGATTCTAGAAGATGAGAGATGAGGCCACGCGTCGAAGATCGACGCAGCCGCGTTTCCGCGGAAACACCTAGGACCAAGGTCCATGGTTTTGTTGTGGAGATTCGCGACGCTTCGGGAACCTTCTAGATATGCTCAGATTCAGGTATTTCATCTGTAAATTCGTCTGACATGCGTAAGGGTCTGGCTTCAATGTATCTTCTAGAAGATCCTTACTTGGCCTCTAAGAAATGCGGATTTAATTATCCGAAAATAAGTTTAATTAAGCTCATATTACCCTTTTGCCTCCTTGTCTTGATTATCTGCAAGAGAGACCAAAACACGATTTAGATGATATTTTATTCATAAATCAGCAGGGCAATGAGATATAATAATGCAAAACTGTAGACTAATCACACCCCCACACTTATCTTTTGCTCGTCTCGAGCAAAACAAGAAAAGAAAAACTATACTACAAAGTTATTACACCACACTTCGTAGGTGACGCGATTGCACTAAGCACGTGCAAACAAATAGAGAGGGAAGGAAAAAATCACCTCAAGGTGGTGGTTCCGGTGGTGGTCTGATTGGTTTACGAAATGCGGCCCAATCCAATTTGCGTAGAGTTCGGAGGAACCCACCAGAGACCTCTATAATACAACCCACTAGAATGATGTATATATGGATGATTTATTAAGAATTTACCCCATCTAATTTTTAAATTTTCAAAATAATTTCGGAATCAATATTATCAACACCCTTGTCCCAAAATGGAGTATGAAAAGATGGAATGATTGATTGGACTCAAAAAGTACAGGAACGACTACTGACTCGAAAATTTGACTTAAGTCAAGTAAAGATTCAGTAGTCGAGATTGTTTCAGCACATGGGTCCAAATCAAGAAGTTAAAATCCAAATCCACATTCATTCCCCCACAATGGAATGTGACTTTCTAAGATTGGTGATTCAAGTTCAAGAATGACAGGTGTGGGAACCAAAACTGACTCTAAAATGTTGCTCAAGTTAGGTAACAATACAAGAATCAATATTGATTCAGGAATTTGAACTGGATAAAAAATTTGAGAATCTAGGTCACATTCCTCATTAAGTTCAATTTCATAAAAATAAGAACTTGCCAATTTGTCAATGGGACTTTCATAAGTATGAAATTGGTCAAGTTTAATTTGTGATCATAAAAGATTGGCGATTCAATTTCACGATGGATTGGCACAGGATCTAATGTTGACTCGAAAAAAAATCCTGAAATCATGTAAAAACACCTCAGTCATTATGGAATCAGGCAGTGAAATTGAATTACCAAATTGAGGTTCATGATCATATTCATGCTCAAGGTTAATCTCAGGAAAAGGATAACTTGCCAAAATGTCAATGAAATTTTCAACATTTGAAGTTTGGACAAGTTCAGATGGGTGTGCTGAAATTGAATCTTGGTGTCCAAAATAATATGGGTCACATCAATAGAGTTATAGATATCTAAATTGGTCATAGGGTGATAAGATAGAGTTTCCTTATTTCTTTAAAATCTAACCAATTGACTTAATTGTGTTTTCAACCTATTGATAGACTAGGCAGGAGATTTTTGAAATTGTAGCGCGGACTTCTGCAAGACTTCTATACTCTTTTTTAGATGTGATATTTCTTCAAGTGGACGCTCTAGAAAAAGAGTGTAGGGATCTTGGTTTCTAAAACAATAAGAGTCCTGAGTCAAATCGATAGAATTAGAGATATCTGGATTGGTCAAGGTTGATAAGAGAGAGTTTCTTCATTCCAAAAAATATTGACCAATTGACTCAGTTGTGTTTCAAACCTATCGATAGACTGAGAAGAAGATTTTTGAAATTGTAACACGGACTCCTGTAAGATTTCTATACTCTTTTCTAAGTGTGATTGTTCTTCAAGTGAACGGTCCAGAGAAAGGGAGTAGAAGAATCTTAGTTTTGAAAAGATAGTGAAGATTGTGAGTCCAAAATATTTTGAGATTGAAGCTTGGACTCACGCAAGAGTTCCTTACTCATTTTTAAGGCAGATGGTATTCATTATGAGGAGGTGGAACTGAGTAAGACTCTTGAAAAATATTGTGAAATTGGAGAGGCCATCATTTTCTGAAATTGTCGCTCAGCCTCTTACAGGTTGGCATCTACACTCTTTTCTATCTCAGATTTTTTTTCAATTGGTGGTTCTAGAAAAGGAGTATAGGAAGCAAATTTGGGAAATAAATATTGTGGATATTGTGAAGATTGTGGATAAGGTGGTTGAAAATTTGATTCGGGGGAGGTGAATCCCCATTGACTCTGTGAAGAGTGAGAATTATTTGAAAATTATGGTTATAAGACTGGGGGTATAGGTTGTATTGATTCAGATAAGTTCAACCCGGTGTATTTAGTTGATTTATATTGTAAAAAGCTAGGTTGGAATTATCCAAAACAAATAAAGTCGGTGTGAAATATGGATTCATATTAGGAATAAAAGAATTGTTATTGTTGAATTCTATTTCACAAACAATCACAAACAAAAAAGAAAAAGCAAACAACAAACAAAAAGAAAAGAAAAATCAAAATCAAGCCTATATTAAGGTTGACCTAAACCTAGACGACTCCTAACTAGTCGATTACCGAGAGAGGTTGTTGTATGAATCTGACCACAAGCTAATTGGCTAGGTGAGGCAAAATACGGTGCGAGGTATCCATGAGTAAGCAATGGACCTTAATTACGCCAAACCACGGTATCTTCGAGGCGTAAGCTCTTAGTCCCCAACCTTAGACACCGATTTCACAAGAGTAAGATTCAAAATAAGTTTCACCCTCGGTCAATCTCTTAATGAGTCTGAGATGTCCCTAGGGGCAACGTCTATCAATTTTTATTAGGGCTTGGGTTGTGTGAGTGGGGAGGTGGTTTTTGGGCTAAGAAAGGGTGATGAAATCTCCACCTTATCTTGTATGGGTTTTGCCCTTAAGTCCAATTCGTGCAAGCGTACAATATAGATAAGAATATAATACAAAGCGAGTAAATCACTCACGTGTTTGTCCTATAATATATGCAATGCCATATGCAATGTCATATGTACACCTCAGTCCAAATCACAACAACAGAACAAAATACAGTATATTAGAATTGAATTGACACGTGCCTAAATACAAATGTTTTAAACCATTTTAAAAGCATCCAAATACCATATTTTAGTTCTTTAGTTATTACAGTGTGTAGGCAATCAAAGCAGAAAATTGGCAGTAGAATATAACAATATATGCAACTTGCAAAGTCCCTGCAGAGACAAAATACAATTGCCACAAAATTGCCGCGCTTGCACGGCTTTGCTTTGATTTTCGCGACAAGGTTCTAGAAGCAAGCTTTTTTGCTTTCTAGAGCAGAGGAAGGTAAGCAAGGGTGGCCTTCTGCAATGCAAAAAATCTGTAAAAATTGCCTGCACACCAAAACAGAGAAGAAAATATTAACAAAAACGTGAAATCAAAACCATTCCCATCCCCGGCAACGGCGCCAAAAATTTGATCGGGTCAGAACGAGCACTTGAAAACGTGTATTTTGTGAATCAGTGTAAAAGCTTATATGTGCTAATGTTCCCTCCATACTTTCGTTATAGCATTGGCTCAACGGTTGAATCCACAAGGACGGGAGGCGATAGAAACATTAACAGTTCTTATTCACGTCGGTTGTTAACACGTTCTTCTTTGTAAAAGAATAAGAAAAAAAGAAAATAAAAGAAATTCAGAAGTGATAGGTGGAGAAGGCGATGAAAGCGATGTTAAAATAAAAGAGAAGTAGTTTGGAAAACAAAATAGAAAAGAAGATGAAGCTTTGGTAAAGAAAATGAAAGCAAAGGTGAACTAAGAGGATGGTAAAAATAACGATAGAAAAAATGATAAAAGATTTTGGAATTGATTTTTAAAACAAAGTAAAAGAAAACTCATGGCTACTAACTACTAATTGATCCACTAACCATGCTAACCTCTTAGTGATAGTTGCTTCACATAGATCCTTGGCCATCACTAATCCTTGGCTTCAAGAGACGATCAGAGTATGGCCCATATCTTCTACATTCAAATAATACATCCATATCACATAATAAGTTACAAGCTACTATTAAATCATCAAAACTGGTTAGAGGTGAGCATAAAATAAAGAAGACATTGCAAGTTAGCAAGTTAGTGGGTTAGGTGTTAGAAACGTTACAATGTAGAATCTATCATCATGAGTCATCAATGGCTCTTGCAAGTCATGTGGATTATCAAGTAAGTGGTTAGATGGTTAGTGATTAGTAGTTAGATTGCCATTAGAAGAAGAAATTAGTTAAGCATCATGTAAAAGATGGAGAAGATTATAATGGAGAAGAGAGGAGGCACCTTTATATAGATTGTCACTATCTATTACATCAGTCTCTTCTTTCTCTGTCTGAATCCCTCTGCCCTAATACATGATCTAAAAGGAAAAGAAAATACAAAATAAAAGAAGAAGAACACCTACACTATCCTACACTAAAAGATAGAAAATCTTGCCTAAATCTAAAATCTGCTTGCGTTTCAGCAAACCCTGCAGTATTTATAGGCAAAGGGAGATTCTAGAAGATGAGACGAGGCACGCGTCGATGCCCCACCACCTTGCCGCGGAATGCGTTTTCGCGGCAATACCAGGACCTAGGTCTCCTGGTTTTGGTTTGGGGATTCGCGGCGCTTCGGGGACCTTCTAGATATGCTCAGATTTAGGTATCCGTATATTCGTCTAACATGCGCAAGAGTCCAGGTTCAATATATCTTCTAGAAGATCTCTTACTTGGCCTCTAAGAAATGAAGATTTAATTACCAAAAAAATATGTTAATTAAGCTCTTATTACCTTTTGCCCTCCTTGTCTTGATTATCTACAAGAGAGACTAAAACACGGTTTAGACTAATATTTTATTCATAAATCAGCAGGAAAATGCGACATAATAATGCAAAAACTGTAGACTAATCAGGGGTATACTGCTATCCCGTGATGCCCTTCGGATTTAAAAACGCGGGAGCAACTTATCAACGTACAATGAGTACAATTTTTCACGACCACCTCCGAAGGACGGTAGAATGTTATGTCGATGATATTTTTGTCAAAAGTCGCGATAAGAATGATTATCTTCCTAACTTGAGAACAATATTCGATATAATGCGGGCTCATCAATTGAAAATAAATCTGACAAAATCCTTCTTGGGGGTTTCGAGTGGCAAGTTCTTAGGATTCATTATCACGTCAAAAGGTATCCATCTTGACCCGGATAAAGTCAAATCTATCCAAAACGCATCCACCTAAGAATCTCAAAGAACTTAGGGGTCTGCATGGTAGACTGACCTATATCAGAAGGTTTATCGCAAAGCTCTCAGGCCGCTGTCAACCGTTCACCCGGCTCATGAAAAAGGGTGTCTCTTTTGTATGGGATAAAACTTGTCAAGAAGATTACGAGGATATCAAAAGATGCCTCACTAAACCTCCGGTCTTAGTGGCTCCCACATCAGGGAAAACCATTCTTACTTTATGTGAAAGCTATTGACCATTCTCTTGGTGCTCTGCTTGCTCAAAAGAACGATGACAGCCACAAACAGGCCATTTATTATCTAAGCAGGAATCTGATAGGGGTTGAATCTCGCTATAACCCTATTGAGAAGGAATGCTTAGCTCTTATCTTTGCTATTCAAAAGACGCGGCATTACTCGGTTGGCAAAACCATACATATCATTCTTTTCAGAGTGAATCCTTTGTGTCTCCTCATTACGAAACCAGGATCACTAAATTCAAGATTAGCTAAGTGGGCCCTCCTCCTATCTCAGTACGACAGCTTTGTCCCTCAGAAGGCAGTTAAAAGCCAGGCGCTTGTAGACTTTCTGGCTACTCATCTGGTTCCAGAAAGCTCAAAACTTCATGAAGATATTCCAGATGAGATTTTGAAATCTAATATAACTTCAGAGGATGAAGTATGGCAGATGTTCTTTGATGGATCATCAAGAATAGGCCCTAGAGACAAGATCATTGCTGGTGTGGGGGTTGTATTTATCTCACCACAAAACCATGTCCTTCTTAGGGTATTTTCATTGATGGAACCATGTTCCAACAATGTGACAGAATATAACGCTCTACTTATTGGCCTTCAGCTCGCCCATGAAATGGGGGTATGCTACCTCGAATCTTATGGTGATTTAAAACTGATTATTAATCAGGTTAAAGGAGAATATGAGGTCCTCCACGGAGATTTGGTACCTTATTATTATGCAGTCATCAAAATGGCTAATTTATTTGATAGCTTTTACATCGGTCATGTGTCCCGATCCCAAATAATAAAGGCCGACGCTCTGGCTGCATAGCAGCAATATTGGCCTTACCAATCGACACAACGTATCATCTTACAGTGGCTACTCGACACCTTGTTTGTCCTAAACATGTGTTAAAAATCAAGGAGGTCCATATCACTTCAACGGATTTCGAACCGAGAGATTGGCGATTTTCTCTCATTGGCTATGCATTGAATGACATATTACCGGACAACCCTAAAGAAGCGGCTTCTATCAGACGAATGTCTCTCCGTTTCTACTATGATCCAATAGTAAAGACGCTCTACCGTCACTCATATGTTGGTATCCTCCTCCGTTGCCTTTCTAATTCAGAGGCACAAGAAGTGCTTAAAAAGCGCACGACGGTATATGCGGAGCTCATCAACCAGGTCCGAAGCTCAAGGATCGATTGCACAGGCTTGGATATTATTGGCCAACCATGATAGCCGATGCCATCAAATATGCACAAAGGCGTAAAGCCTGCTAAATCCATGCAGACTTTATACATCAACCTCGGAACTACTTCATCCGACTGTGCTCGTGGCCATTCGAAGCATAGGGAATCGATGTCATAGGGCCTATCAGCCCCTCAGCAGCAAAAGGACATCAGTTATCTTAGCAATAACCAATTACTTTTCAAGATGGGCAGAGGCTGTACCACTTATTGAAGTTAAAACTTCCAACTGTTAATTTTATCAAGCACCATGTTATCCATCGATTTGGTGTCCCTAGGCAGATTATCCATGATAATGGTCCCCAATTTGTAAGCCAGGTATTCTATCAGTTCTGTGATAAATATCAGATTCAGAATGTGGCATCAACCGCTTATAACCCTGCTGCAATGGCTTGGCGGAAGCATTCAACAAGACAATTATCAAGCTACTCAAAAAATTCATTTCATCAAATAAAGCGAGAATGGAATGAGAAGCTCGGTGACTGTCTTTAGGACTACCGAACCACAGTTCGGACCCTAATAGGCAATACGCCTTTTCTCTGGTATACGGGTGCGAAGCAATCATACCATTAGAAATCCAGATGCCATCATTACGAATCGCTTTAATGACCAGAATGATAAAAGAGGACAATGAGTGGTTACGTCTTCAAGACCTCGAAGCTCTAGATGAGAAGCGACTACAAGCTCAACAACATATTGAGTTGTATTAAGTTCGAATCTCGAAGGCCTTCAATAAGAAGGTGAAGCAAAGGGTTTTCCAGGAAGGAGATTGGTTTTAGCCGTCAGACGACCGATGATCATGACGCACAAAACTAAAGATAAATTTCAACCCAAATGGGAAAGACCATTCATGATAGAAACAGTCTACTCAAATGGAGCATATTGCCTTTTCACCCCAGACGGTGATACCCTCATGATGCGATCAACGGCAGGTTCTTAAAGAAGTATTATCCTTGATAGGATCCTTCTTGTGATCAGATTAATCTTACATCTCTGATCAGGACCTTCAGATCCAAGATATTTGGAAAGAGCGCTCCTTTCTTTCTATAACGGATCATATTGTTATAAACCAAGTGTCGAGCCGACGAACAACGGTCCCATCAAAGAAGAACCAAGGTTATGAACTTCAGTTTTAGCCTTATCACTCTTCTCTAATTCATTATCGACTAGTGTCGAGCCGATCGAACACCGGTGACATTGAAGAAGAGAAATAAGGTGTCAAATTGTTTTAGCTTTGTCACTCTTTCTAGTATATAAATATGTACCTATCTTCAACTTAGAAGAATAGGTCATATTTTGAAGTCAAGCATGCCTAAGCAATAATTTTAGGCATTCTTCTTTACAATAAGAAGGATGGTTATTTAGCCTGACTTTTCTATATATAGTGGCGGCCTGCCTCCCTACTCTTGTACGATCAATCGAAGCTCGACCCAATGATAAAAGGTCTGCCCAATCAAATGAGTTTATCGATGACTTATCAAGTCAAACTCATGAAGAAGGTTCATAACACATTCTCTTGCAGAGAACTTTCCACTATTTCCACATTCATATCAAGACGTGGCGACGACCAAATGGTGACCGATCGAATGAAAAACACAAATGAGTTTAGCTAATGACTTGTCAAGCCGAACTCATTGAAGAAGGTTCGTGACGCATCCTTCTGCAGAATCTTTCCAATATGGAAATAAGATAAGGATAACAGAGAGTCCAAGAGGAATGATAATCTTCAGATCAAGATCTCGCGGAATCTGTGTCCATCCTTTAATCCCAGCTCACCTACAGAGTGAAAACTTAGGGAAGCATCATGTTACTCAAAGAAACGAAATGATCTAACGCCTCAACAACTAAGGATAGAGAAAAATGTTGGCTCTTAAGCCCAACATAAGTCCTCGACAGCTCATCATGCTGAGGGGAATAGCACGGCTAGCCCAACTCAAATGGTAGTTGGTAAAGGTATATCAAATTCGATGACAGTTGAGGATTTGCTAAAAATACTAAGGGACCTATTCCATTTGATTCCTTTTCAAAATCACTTCCAATTCCGTCCATGGAATGGTAAGACCATATAAGAAGAAATTTATTTCCCTGACGAATGATGAGTCAAACCTATCATGTTAACATTAAGCCTCTGATAGTAAAACTCTAACATACTCCCTGGCAGATAAAACCAAATCCCTGCGAATCTGATCAATATCCCAGCAAATTAAACTCCATTTATTATTCTCCTCAATAGAATGATGGGTTCACTCAAAATTACTGCTCTATTCAAATACCTCTAACAGTAACAAATCCCTGTCACGTTAACAATATACCTCTAACAGGCTATTTTACAAATCTTGTTCTGAATTCCTATGGAGTTCTCTGGCATATAATCTTTTCATAGGATTCATATTCTTAGCTCCCTAACGAGTCTCTAATAGACTCTCTTCAAAGTCTATTATCTCCTTTCCGAATCCCCAATGAACTTTCTTGGTTGTCATGTTAAAAATATACCTCTGACAATTTCTTCTAAATAAAATCCAACAGAGATCAAGTTTCCCACGGAGTTCATAACCAAATCCTATCTTCCCCAGTGGAAATTATTTCCTTTATCGTCATGTCCAGCTTGTCACCTCTGAATGGTAAAATCTTGAACTTGATGGCTTCTCAATCGGTTATGTCTATATTACCTCTGAACCGACAGATAACCAAGTCTCATCTTTCAGTTTAGTAGGGACTATTCTTTTACCGTTATGTCCAGTTCGCCACCTCTGAACGGCAGGGCTCTGAGTCTTGGAATTTTCAATCAGTAATGTTCATATTACCTCTGAACCGATGGGTACCTAGATCTCTCTCTCTCATGGTTACTCCAACTGTCATGTCCAGTCAACCACCTCTGAACAGATGAGTCCATAACTTTATTTTCCTATCCTCTATTAATGCCGGGGAGTTCTTGCTGTCATGTTAACACTAAACTCTGAACAGCGGTGTGCCAGCTTGAGACTCCTCAGTTGGTTATGTCCAGTCAACCACCTCTGAACCAATGTGAGTCCGGATTCAACCCACCTCTGCAGTCTCTTATAGACTAGCTGTCAAGTTAATATGACTACCTCTAGTAGCAGATCCGAAGTTTAGTGTGTTCTAGTCTATAATGTCTAGTTTATCACCTCTGAATAGACGGGTCCCTAAAATCGGATTCACCTCCACTTTGTCATCATGTCTAGATCATCACCTCTAAATGATAAAATTTTGACCAATCATGTCTAGTTTGTCACGTTCAACTGGCAAATCCTAGGCTTCATTTGTCTTAGTTCAGTAGGAACTATCACAGGTTGTGGTGTCTAATTCATCATAACCTATTCATAAACCGATGGTCTTTAATCTGTTATGTTAATATTTATCTCTGAACAGTAAAGATTGTCAAGTTCACTCTTTTCCATCCTCATCTCAACATGATTTGAGTCAAGTCATTTCTCAAATTTATTAATAACTAATTCTATCAGTTCATCACCTCTTAATAGATTAGTTATACCTATTTCCTTTCTTGAGGATTGTAATATAACTTGAAAGTAAGTATTGCAAACTCAGAAGATAAAACAAGCAAGAAATACAATAAAGGAGTCAAATAAAATTACTTTTTATTGATTCAAAAAGGGGGATACATGGATTACAAGCTACGAAGGTGCTTTGTAAGACTTGATCCATTCTTCAAGGATGGCCAGCTTATTCTTCCTCTTCTCAGCAGCTCTAATGAATGCCTGCGATCTCAACTCGGCCTCATTAAAGTTCGCTGTCTGGGACAGACGAGCCTCAATTTCAGCCAAAATTATCCTCTATGCTAGCTCCTGCTACAGGACTTCATTATTTTGGGCCTTGAGCTGCTCTAGCCGAAGGATCTCCTCAAGACGCACCAGTTCAGCCTTGACAAAAGAAGATTAGCCCTCTTGATCATCTCCTAACCTTCTCAATTTATCCTCAGCGTCGAGAAGAGCACTATTAGAAGCATCAATGGCATCTCCAATTTCTACTTTTCTTGTCTCCAAGGATTTTAAAGCTGAAGATATTGTCTTAGCTACTTCTTGTACTGCAAGATGAGCTTCACGCATTTTAGCAGCAAGGCGTTCAAGCTGTTCATTAACTGAGGAGTCAAATCTGAATTGCTGAGGTGGCACCACTTGCTCACGTCCCTTTCAAGCCTTTCCACCAGAAGCTCCAATGCAGCAGCTCAGTCATCCCCTCCAAAGTCTCGAATGCTTTAAATATTTCGAGAGAGGACCATCTTCAAAGCAGAAATTGAGATAGTCGAGGCTTTCAGGACCAAAGCAATGGATCGCTTCAAGCTCTTGTAGAAGCTGTCAACTATCTCAGCCACAAATTCTTGCTCAGCTTCAATTACTCCCGGTGAACGAGTAGTCCCTGAAGACAAAGCTTCCACTAGTGTGACAATCATAACAGTGGAGGAAGTGGCAGAAACACTGGCAGGAGAAGGACGAGGAATCGCTGGTGATCGAGGAGTCTTCATTGAAACAAAAACACTAGCCACGATGGAAGTAGGGTTTGGTGACTACTTCATGAAAAACTAGATCGACGACTAGAGTCAGAGACATAGGGCTAGTAATTATCCTCAGCCTAGTGGTTTTTAGGATAGGCAGCGTCAAAAAAACCAACGACATCTCACCCACCGATTTAGCTAGGAGTGAGATTGGCTCTGCCGTCTCCTCAGCTTCTTTAACTCCACCGGCAGGCTCAGGCTCTAAGATGGTAGGTCGTGATATAAGACATCCAACTCGGCAACGTCCGTTGCGGCTGAAGTACTTGCCTCGCCCCTGATTCTCTCAGAAAGATCAGCTGGCCTTCTTGAAATCGATGCACCCAAAGCGGAGCACCTGTAAAAAGATGTTGTTGAAATAAGACATAACGAATATCATGAGAGAATTGCTTACAAGTGATCAAAGTGTTACCAAGAGGCAATACCGCCTCAACTGCCTCAGCCACAGTCTCTCTCTGGACTTCTCGACGGCAGCGCTAATTCCGTCAGGCTCCATAGAAAAGATTTTCGCAGTTGCAGGAGGGACGTCCGGCTCACCCTCGCTCTTCGAAGCCTCTGTGGTCCATCCTATAGAACTTGAGGCCATTGGACTCTCTTTCGAGGTCCCAACACCCGAAGGACCGACATCAGCGTGTCACCTCCGGAATCTTCTGAGACGACAAAGTAGCTAACCTCGTCACCTTCCTTATAAGTAAACAGAGATCATAATAATACCCATGTTCTCCTGCAGCTCGGCTCCTAGTTCTCTTGTAGTCTCAATTCCTGAATCATAGGATAAACAAATGAGCTATACGAAATATATAAGTACATGTCAAAAAAAAAAATGAATGAAACTGGTTTTACCCAGCCGGGGGAACAGCTTTATCAGTCGTCTGTTTTTACGCCGATAGTTTAATAACTAATGGAGCAGGAGGAAAAGGCACTGCAGCTGATTCGCCCTCTGCAATAACGGTAGGAGTGTAGCGATGAGGTTTCTTTACCACCCTCTTCCTACGGGACCCACTTTACCGCTTTAGTTTGAAGTGGACGTCGGGATCTTCTTCCTCCACCTCTTTCACCTCCACGTCTTCCATATGTTGGCCCAATGGCCTTCCACTCTAGTTTTGATGATGATCAACACTGTATTTAGTGTATTTTTTAATATTCTTGTGTTTCTAAGTTTCAGATCATTAACAGGATATTAGGTTGGTGATTAGCTTCAACAAGATGATTAGAAGCTATTCATGATGATTCCGGTGCCAAAGCTTAAAGATCATACCTTTGCACTTGGAGAATCACGGAGTTTTGGAGCAAGTCTACTTGAAGATGAAGATCATCAAGAAGACTTAGGTATCTAGTTTAGAGTTTGTGTTTTAGATCCATATTTGTAAAGCTTAGTTCAGTTGATATGCTCAAGTGCACAAATCACACACGTTTATGATTGAGTTTTGGTTTTCATGAATAGTTTATCAAAACAAGTTTAAATTGATATATGTATAGTTGCTTCATTCTATACATGCATGCTTAATTTTTAAACAAACTTATTTTGACTATCCTATTCATGTTTTGGAAAATTCTAGTTTGATAAAATACAATTTTGTTTTTGATAAAATTGACAAGACACAAAAATGAATTGATATGATTGATATATGTCTTGAAATTTTTATCACAAGTTTGGTTATCAAAGTAAAATGATAAAACAAGTTTTAGAAAAACATATTTTTAGAAAAATAGTTTTTATTGTGATTAAAACTATTTTTAGATTTACTGTGAATTTATGGGATTTTTATTGAGTGAAAAGACCTATTTTCAAATCCCGTATCTGTGCAGAACTGAGGACTGGCTGACAGGCCAAGTCGGTCGACCGGACCGGTCGACCGCACCATAGGCCGGTCGACCGGGACGGTCGACCGACGTGCACAAGTCTGTGCACGTTTTGGAGTCTCTGGGACGGTCGACCAGGCCGGTCGACCGAGATGAGAGTTCTGCTCTCAGGATGTTTCGGTCGACCGGGCCGGTCGACCGCTATTGCCCAACGGTCACATTTTTGACCGTTGGCGGTCGACCGGACCGGTCGACCGGCAGTCTGTCAGACTGCCAACTCAGCCTAACGGCTAGTTTTGTATAGGGGCTATATAAACCCACCATCTCTTTGGGGATTTTGGAAAAGTTTTTCTAAGAGAAAAATTTTCAGTTTTCTGAAGTGTTTAAAAGAGTTTTCAAAAGAGTTTTAAGTGCAAAAACTTCTCATCTTTATTGTTTTGGTTTTTTGGAAAATCAAAGAAAAATAGGTTTTTGGGATTTTTGCTTAGATCTTCAATTCTATCATATTGCAAGTATTTTCCCAAAGATTTTCTTTGTTGCTTGTTTCCAAAAACACTTGTTTTCCACACTTGAGCTATCTTCTATCCTAAACTATTAGGATCTTGTTTTCGTGGAAAAAAAATAAGAGAAAAAGAAAGAGAAGTGTTTGAGGTTGTTTGTTGTAAATCTCATTGTTGTAAACACCCTTATACTTGTGAATCCCTCTTCGGTAGAGGTGATCGGGTGATTGTGTTGTGGATCCCTCTTAGGTAGAGGTGATAGTGTTTGGTTGTGAGCCTCTTCGGTAGAGGTGGAGTTTGGTTGTGAGCCTCTTCGGTAGAGGTGTGTGGATTGGTTGTTGTATTGGCTACGGGCCTAACCCCTCGGTTGTGAGGAGGTTGTTGTTGAGAGAGTTTTGGTACTCCTAGAGTTGTAAGAAATCCTCTTCGGTAGAGGTTCCCTCGGTGGGAGTTGAGATAGTGGAAATCCTACACGATGGTGTAGGCGGGGATGTAGAGCAAGGTGCTCGAACCTCGAAACAAATCTTTGTGTTTGCGTATTGATCCATTGTCTCTCTAACTCTCTCTCATTTATATTGTGCAAAGCATCATACTTCATATCATCATATCATATTTGCTTGTGTTGAGCATAACTCATATTGTCATATCATATTGCTTGTGTTGCCTTGCATTATTTCATATTGCTATTGTAGGCTGTCTAAAAAACAGACAAGCCTTTAAAAGCAGAGATCCAAGCTCAAGACGCGTTGGCTCGACGCCCGCGTCTCAGCATCAGGACGCGTTGGCTCGACACCCGCGTCTCAGCATCAGGACGCGTGGGCTCGACACCCGCGTCTCAGCATCAGGACGCGTTGGCTCGACGCCCGCGTCTCAGCATCAGGACGCGTTGGCTCGACACCCGCGTCTCAGCATCAGGACGCGTTGGCTCGACACCCGCGTCTCAACATCAGGACGCGTTGGCTCGACGCCCGCGTCTCGGTTGCAACCACCCGAAATAAGGGGCCAGTCACCGCACATGTAGCGGAAGTGGCCCTCATTGTGGAGCGTTTTCAGGGGGCACGTTCATCCCCAGGGACCTCTATAATAGCCCTGTTGGCATCAACAGAGACAGACACACAGGGAGAGACGTACCTACATACAGGCATACGCATCCAACACGCGTAGAGAGAGACACGCACGATCACCGGACGAAGGCATCGTCAACAGAGAAGGAGAGAAGACTCTTCAGCAAGCTTACTGCGTACTAGCTGCTCTTTGCCTAGCTCCTCTTCTAGAGTTTTGGTAGACAGAGCCGAGTTACTCTCTCTACCGACCGAAGAGAAGATCCCCGACGGTCCCAAACAGTCATCTGGTCAACGGAGAACAAGATTCACTCTCCACCGCCACCCGAAGAACCCAGCACTAAACAAAGGGGGAATTCAAGATTCAATATTCTCCCTCCCTTGTAACCGGAAGATTAAGCCGGCTGTAATTTTTCATCTGATTCAAGAAAATTTTACACCAGCCCCCTTTTTCGCGTCAAACAAGAGATGGCGACTCCGCTGGGGAATCTGTTTGTCACTGATGAACAAGCTGTGGCGCAGGATGATGTTCTCCGTAAGGGGAAGATGGTCGAAACGCTCGTTGTCGAGTTCGACCAGGCGAAGTATGAAGAGTTCCTCTCTTCTGGCTCCAAGAGCCCAAAGACCCGCGTCTGCCGCAGGGTCTCAACTGAAAAGCTACCCAAAGCCCAATCTGAGGCTCTGCCGGGTGCCGATGCCCACTGTGCCAAGACAAGTTCACGCGCCAACGCCTCCCAAAAGGCCCGCGTGACCTCAGGCACTGCTGTTGCGATCAACCGCGTCGCACAGAACACACGCGCCAACGCCTCCCAGAAGGCCCGCGTGGTCCCAGGCACCACTGCTGCTACGATCAAACTACATCGCGCAGAATACCCGCGTCAACGTCTCTCAGGAGACCCGCGTGGTGAACACTCTTGGTTCTGTAAACCAGGAGGTTGTTTGGTTTCTCCCCTCCTCCACGACGCAACCGGAATGCTGAGCGTCGACAGAGGAGACGCGCGCGTCAACTCCAAGTCGGAACCGTTGGTTGTCTGACTGGGGTGGACGCGGCGTACAATCCGATGCCTTGCCCGCACCTCGTCCAGTGCGTGAGATCCGCGTTTGGCGACCCAAACGCGAGACTCCTCAAGTTGAGTCCTCTGAGGACCAACTCATCAAACGCCAGGGTGAAACCTCCGCGTCTTTTCAAACGCAGGAAGTACGCACTCGTAGGCGTGGGGCCCAGCAGCCCGCTCTCTCTCAAGCAACTCTGCCCAAACGCATCAGGCAGCAACGCGAGACTCGCGTGTGCGTCATACAGCCGCGTCATGAGAACCGCGTCCCTGAAGTCTGCGTCCAGGCTGAACAGCAATGACTGTCTCCCGTCTTCGACGTTGCGAGGACCAGTCTCTTTAATCCCCTCCCACAGATTTGAGGGATTATTTGACAAGGAAAAGAAGTGCCAATCAAGCCACTTCGTCATGCTGCTGTCAACAGCTCATCCATATGCTCTCTGGAGGCCATTATGGATCAGGCATGCACCAGCAGTCCTTATCAGACAGCTGACCCTGATTCCCCCGTCAGCCAAAGAAGACGCTCCCACAGAAGGAGAACCTTTTTAGATGTTGAATACCCGGAGCTTACTGCAAACATGACTAGCAGAAGCAAGGGAAAACAACCAATGGTCAACTCAGAGGAATCTGACTCTGAGCCGGAAGGGGTGTATCAACACACTCGCACCCGGACGGGGGCCATTCCCCCAATTGACTATAATGCCTTAGCCCGCGGCATTAGAATGGGTGATTCTCACTCCGCTGTAGTGGAGTCGCAGGCTTCAAACTCTTCCGTCGAGAAGGAGGCTTCCGCCTACATGGCAGACACTCCTGAGGAGACGGCCAGGCGTTTAGAGCAGACGCAGAAGCGCCAGATGGATATAATCGCCTCTCAACAGAGATCCATTGACTCCCTCAAGCATATGCTTGAAAAATTGCTTGAAGAAAGAGCGAAATCTCCTCCTAGAAGGCCAAAGGGTAAAGGGAGAAGGGGAGGAAAACTCATCTTCCGAACCTCTGAAGAGAGACAGCAATCTGCTTCGGATTCGTCCAAACCCTCGTCGCAAATAAAAAGTGACCAAGACCAGGAGAAGACTCATGCTAAGAGGATGAGTCAATTAGAACAACGCCTCGAGGCCCTTGCCAATCGCAAGGACCTCCAAGAAGCTGGAGTGGTCCGGCCCTATCCGGCTGAGTGGGACTTAGTTCCATACCCTCCTAAGTTCAAGGCTCCAACCCTCCAAGCATTCGACGGGAAGGGGTCACCCACCAGCACATCTACTACTTCAAATCCCAGACCGGGAATGTAGTAGATAATGACGCCATCCTGGCGCGACTGTTCATCGGCACCCTGAAAGGGTTGGCTTTTGAGTGGTTTATGAAGCTCCCGGAGGGTTCTATCAAGAACTGGGGGGATCTGGAGAAGCTGTTCTTAACACGCTTCTTCGAAGATGATTCCGAAGTCACGATGCCCACCCTTTTAGCTACCAAACAGCGGAGAGGGGAGTCCGTCAAATCTTTCGTGGAAAGATTTCGAAACACGGCACTCCGGTGCCCAAGCGGTATGACCCAGGCCACCCTGGTGGAAACATGCCGCCACAATCTCCAAACCTCACTCCTGCTCAAATAGGAGTTGCTGAAAGCCGCACCTGGAAGCAGTTAGTCCAACAAGGTGAACAGGCTGAGGAGATTGTTGCCCGTGTCAGGGCAGAGGAAGGCAAGCTGCGGCCGGAAAGGTCGACAAGGCGTGCACCGGCACCAGACACCTCCCTCCAGACGAAGCGGAAGGATATTTGGCGACGGAGACCAAATCTCCCACCAAACCTCAAACAGGCAGGGCAAGTGGCTCTTCAAGCCAGCCACGCCCAACAAGCAGTATTCCTTCAAGGAGGAACACGTCGATTCGCTCTTCAAGCTACTCAACAAGAGCAATCGACTGAAGCTCCCTGAAATTAGGCGCCCGGAGGAAGTCGGCAAGACCGACAATCCCAACTACTGCATGTACCACAGGATGTTGGGACATCCTACCAAAAGCTGCTACGTCTTCAAAGACATCCTTCAGGCTTTGATTGACGCGGAGGTGCTAAAGCTCCGACCAGAGCAGAAGAAGGTCACGGCTAATGTGACGTCGGTTCTCCAGTTCGGGAGACAACCCCCAACGCCTGCGGGGGTAACTCCTATTCCAAGGGGAGAATTAAGAGTGGTCAACACAGACCCTCACCAGTAGCAGGAGAAGGGCTTGGTAGCCGTCCCTACACCTCAGGGGGAAACCATGTGGGTCCACCCTGACCTCGTCGATGAACAACAATGGACTACTGTAACCAACAGGAAGTCCAAAGGCAAGGCAAAAGCTTCGTCCTGCCATGTGGTATGTGCTTCCTCCGAGAAGCAGAGGATGATGTTCCCTCGCTGACTGATTCAGAAGAGGAAACAATAGTCCTGGCCGCAGAGCCCAGCCAACCGATGGCGGGGACCCGTTCAGGACAGGCATACTTGAAGCAGTACGGCGAGACGGCAGCAGCTTCTCCGCAACCAGCCGTAGAACCAGCCAAGCCCTCCGCAAAACCACCTGTGGAGAAACAGAAAGAAACCCGGTTTTCTCGGGTTCTTTCAAAAGTTGCAGCGGAAGGATCCTCGACACCTTACCGCTTCGATGTCTTGGCTCAACTAGCCAACATCCCGGCACGCATCACCTTGTATGAACTCCTGAGGCTATCAAAGTCAACCAGAGAGGCTCTACAAGAAGCTTTGGCAAATGCTGAGGTCTTCATGACCCGCGTGCCAAGGGAGGAAGATGTAGAGGATTGCCTCCACGCCTCCCCAATGCTCCCTGCATCACCTTCACAACAGATGACATGCAGGTTAAAGGGAAGCATGACCGACCCCTATACTTCACAGGATATATCGGGTCGTCCGAGGTAAATCGCATCCAGGTAGACCCAGGGTCCGCTGAGTATCATACCTCGCCGAGTCATGCAATTTCTGCATTCCTACCCATCGTCTGAGCCCTACCCAGACAACTATTACGGGTTTAATGCCAATAGCTCCCGTCCGATGGGGAAGATCAAGCTCAAATGCCGGATCGGGAGCCTCAAGTCGGAAGTGACATGCTACGTCATTGACGCTGACACTTCCTACAACCTGTTGCTGGGACGACCATGGATTCACCGTAATTCCATCATTCCCTCCACTCTCCACCAAGTCATGAAATACATTGACGAGAGTGGACAAGTTCAAACGTTGATTGCCGAAAGGCATCCGTTTAAAAGGGGTTGAAAATTATTTCACGGACTCCCTCCTATATCAGGATCCTGAGGAGTCTAATGAAACCCCGCAACCAGAGGAGCTAGACTCTGGTAATGAGGCTGACATTGAGCCTGAGAAAGAAGAGTGCCTGTGGGAGTTGGAACCCCTTGTAAAGAGCACTAATAAGCTCGATATTGACAACACCACCGACGATGCGGGTGGTTGGTACATTATGAAGATTTAGATTTTGCGTATTTTCCTGTGTATGTTCCGATTCAATACCGTCGGATACTACTACCGACGTGGACGATGACCTCTGGTCGGCAATGGATGCTTTGACATCTTTGCATGTACCGGTGAAATCATCTTTCGGGACATACCAAGATAATTAATGCGCAAGAATCTATATTATGGTTCCAGCCAGACGAAAAGGCCAAAGACCAATACTTTTTGGGCGAATCTCGTCTGAACGATGCCTCACGAAGAATCGGAAGGCGAGGATGAATCCCCTCAGTTCAATCATTATGAACCGAAAGCGCTCAGAATGATGAAACGCATGGGATATGACCTAACCAACAGGCCCGGGTTGAACTCGGCAAAGGAAGGAGGAACTGCTTCGATCCTTTGTGCCGAAAGGGAAGGCCCCCGATTATATATCAGACGCGCCGGGGGTTGGGCTATGTATCAACTCCAGTCCCATCAGCCTCTGATTCTCGAGAGTCGTCAGGTCACGATTGCTCTTCAGACACGTCATCGTGGGAGTCAGATGTCAGTATCGGCAACATCTTCAAAGGGCTTCAGTAAACATGGTTTCAACAGGCCATCTGGAAGATGAAGATGAAGAAATGATCCAACTGATACAGATCCTTGGATCAAACATTTGAATGCTCTTTGGGATATCCGCTTTGAACAGCGTGAGCCACCCACAGAAGATAAGGTTGTTCAAATCACCTAGGAGATGAGGCCAACCCCAAGCCATTTCATAAGTGACGGCTTGTCACCTTCGGAAAAGGAGGATCTAATATCTCTTGTACAAGAGTATATAGACGTCTTCGCCTGGAATTATGAGGACATGCCTGGACTTGATCCTCAAGTGGCTATGCATCGCTCAACATCAATCCGGACATGAAGCCTGTTAAACAACAGCAGCGACGGTTCCGTCCAGAGATAATGGAGGCAATTCAATCAGAAGTCAGAAAGCTTATTGATTCTGGCTTCATCAGGGAGACAAGCATCCCGACTGGGTAGCCAACATCGTCCCCGTCACCAAGAAGAATGGGAAGATTCCGGATCTGCATCGACTTCCGTGATCTAAACAGGCCTGCCCCAAAGACGAATTCCCATTGCCAATCACAGATGTCATGATTGACAATACTTGTGGATTCGAGCGAATGTCCTTTATGGACGGGTTCTCAGGATACAATCAAATCAAGATGTATCCCGATGACGAAAAGCATACCTCCTTCAGGACTCCTCTAGGGGTATATTGCTATACTGTCATGCTTTTGGACTGAAAATGCAGGGCAACATACCAGGGTCATGAACGTCATTTTCCATCAGCAGATACGCAAAACGGTGGAATGTTATGTCGATGACATCGCGGTGAAAGTCGCACTAAAGATGATCACATAGCAGACCTGAAGGTGGTCTTTGACATCATGCGGGCTCATCAATTGAAGATGAACCCGCACCAAGTCCTTCCTGGGGGTAGCCAGTGGCAAATTCCTAGGATTTGTTGTGACTTCCACAGGAATCCATTTGGATCCGGAGAAAGTCCGCGCTATCCAAGAGATGCAACCCCCCAGAAGCCTCAAGGAGCTCAGGGGATTACAAGGACGATTGGCGTACATCCGCAGGTTCATATCAAACCTTTCCGGGAGATGCCAACCCTTCGCCAAGCTGATGAAAAAGGGTGTTTCATTCATTTGGGATGACGCTTGTCAAAAAGCATTTGAGGAGATCAAACAATACCTCACCCAACCACCAGTCCTTGCAGCTCCAGTATCCGGAAAGCCGTTTCTGGTGTACGTTCGAGCAATGGATCATTCCCTGGGGGCTCTACTAGCTCAGAATGATGAACAAGGACGAGAACAAGCAATCTACTACCTAAGTAGAACAATGATCGGAGCCGAACATCGGACACAACCCGATCGAGAAGGAATGTTTGGCGCTGGTGTTCGCTATTCAGAAAATGCGACACTATCTAGCAGGCCAAACTATAAATGTTATATCAAAAGTCAACCCTCTGAGGTTACTCATGACAAAGCCTTCCTCGTTGAATGGCCGGCTGGCAAAATGGGCTATATTTGTTATCCCAATATGAGATGCACTTTTACCCCAGAAGGCCATTAAAGTACAAGCGGTGGCGGACTTCCTAGCTGAGCACCCAGATCCAAGGGCAGCCAAACTCTATGAGGATCTCCCATACGAGGTCGCCGAAGTCTGCCTGACTTAGACGTTGTTCGAAGGGGCAAGTGTGGCAACTTTTCTTCGATGGAGCATCAAGAA